>JBBPMM010000215.1:0-41735 GCA_038090335.1 Solioccasus polychromus | reverse complement strand
TCTTGACGATGAAGAATTGGACAAGATCATTGATGAAGATGTCGACAAACCAGACCAAGAAGAGTCGTCAGACTACAGTCCGGACGATTGACCTTACTGGTCTTCTTCTAGTCCAGTCAACCTATACGTAGATTTCCTTTCTCTGTTTCACCCCAGGTTTTGACTGGTGATCTCTACAAAACTAAAAAGTCAACTAAAAATATAAAAACCACTCTAACGAAAAACAACTAAAAATATTCTACAGACAACGCTCTCGTCTCACTATATCAGTCCGGTCTCATATCTCTTTTCTCTGTCTCTCTCTGTTTCTCTCTAACATGTCCCAAAAATAACCGATATCTAGTATATATATTTTCAGACTTCAAACGCGCACGAGGACACGGCGCACCTTGATGTACATATAGAAAAACCGTCTCGAAAAACAGTCCGTCATAGTCCGGGAAGTACGCTTGGAGTAGACAAAGAAAGATGTTCGAAGAATACAGGTCGAGCGGTACCTCGCACCCAAGAAATGTCTCTATGGGATCATCAGTTGGAACAGATGCGAAAGTAGACCGAAGAAAACAAGTCAGGTGGTACCCCGCATTATCAGACCGGTATAGTCCGGCCGGTCTTATGATCCAAACCCCTTTTCTTTCTACGTTCTTTCCTCGATTTCTTTTCGTTTTCGTTTCCTTCTCACATTTCAACGATTTCGCTATTCAAACACACTGCTCCTTCTACTCTGCCATCAGACCTTCTGCCTCGGTCATCGTCCCCACGCATTATACCTCGGACTCCTCAAACTGTGCTGTCCGGCCCGCACAATCCTTCTTCATATCCACTCGTCTTTGTCACAACCTCGTCTATGGGCTCCATATTACCAGACCGTCTTGGCCCGCTCCATACCATTTGTTTCATTCACCATCACTGCCCCAAAACCACTATACCACCATCCTATCATTCTCCTCCAGTCCTTCGTGGTCGTCCGGTAACGTCTTGGCCAAACAGATGCTCCGATAGCATCAGCCATAGACCGGAACGTGTTGGCTCGAGACTATATTCTTCGTTTGGGACATGGTGAAGTGAATATAGATGGACTTGGTTGAAGAAGACCGAAGACTGTTAAGTGAACCCCGCGCCCAGCCACGACTTTTCAACGCGTATTCTCACCATCACGTGATCTGACCGGGGACGGTCAGAAGCAAAGTCCCCCCCGGATGTAGAGGTTGGTGCACCTCTACGTGTATATTCCATCATTTGCTATATTTCCAACACTCTTATTCTTTTATTAACTTCATTCCCTTATGTCTAACGATAGTCCGGAGCATCCGTTCACTTGGACTACTACAGTCCGGTAGGACTACAATGTATACCGACCCGGACTACCCCTTATCTCGTCTTTATTACTCAATTACTCTTTTCATAAGTCCTTTCCATTACCTAGACCCTTATACTCATGGCTTCAACGTCTCTTTTGACGTTCGGGCCTTTTGTCATTTTTATTATGTCATCAGGTACTTCTTCCATGTGGTACTTAGAAGTCCGGGTGTACCCGGACTATAAAATCCTGTATTCGTCATTTGAAATGACAGCTACCATTTGCTCACTTACCATCACCGTTGGGAAACCGTCTCCCTCACCGTTTATACCGTCGACCGCACCGTTTTCTTGACTGTACCGCCAGTCTTCACGCCTCATCACGCTCTACGACGCCAGGACTACTACCTACGACAGTTCGGAATACGACCGGACTGCTTTGTACACGCCCTACTTCATTCTAGGACTAACCCTACTCCAATAGAGTCCCTCTGGGGCGAACATATTCGCTCCCCAACTACCCTCAGACTATCCCCAGGTGGCCAGGACTGGCAGTCCATTCAACCACCTTTCAGTCTATTCATCGTGATTGTTATCTTATTTCGACGAAATACTTGATCGTCTACCACTCGTTTCAGAGGACAAGTTGGTATGTCGTGTCTACTTTGATTTAGTGTGGCTCACGATCCTCTCCGTACATAGCAGCTACTGGGTGGCGCAGCATGAGTCCATACATTTCACTCACATCCAACGCTGAGTAGACTCCTTGATACCAGCGTTTTCAGTATGGTTGCATATTGCTTGTGCAACCTCTAAATGGTTGCTTCATCACTCGATGTTCCTTTGTCTCCTCGTGCGAGACTGTGACCCCATTTGATCACGTGTTCCATCTAATTATCCACTGTGTACCTCTAGCGATACTACTTTACACAGTAAGTCACTCTCAAACCTGTCGTTATCACACACTTGTCTGCCCACAGGTAACCACGCTTCACGACGTGCTCATTATCCTGAGCTCATGAGCATTCCATGATATCGTTCTTTTGCGCGCTGACGGTGCATTCCTCAGGTCCAGGTTCTGCAACGTGGGTCGTCCTAACCTAGATAATAACAAACCCGACACGCGCGTCCCACAGGACCCCGGCCTATTCTTATACGCTGCGTAAGCAACTGTATCGCCGTCATTCCCCTTCCCACTGCTCAACGCTATTGGCCAACGCGTATCCCCAACATCCGCGGGCTCCAATTGGCATGCTATGAGATACCACATGTCCAAACGTCTGTCGGCAGATTGCGGTGCTGCAGCGCCGATCGTTTTGGCAGACCATAGATGTCTTGGTGGACCCCGCACACGGAGATGACCCAATTAGCAATGAAGGGGTCGGGGTCTGGATCTGGGTTGACGAGGCTAGAGACGAGTGGTATAAGCCCGTGTGTTCCTCAGCATGCACCCGTAGATGCGATATATGCACGCCACTTCTCGTTCGGCATCGATGCCTGAAGGTGCAGTGTAAAATGAAATATGAAAGTCAGGAGCGTACATCAGTTTGAAGAGATGTAATGATGAATGCGTTCTATCGAATCATGTTGTACATAAATCAAAAAGTAATAGACTCTGATGCAAGTCAAATGACGATGGTGATGTAAAGGAAGCGAGTGGTAACGAATGCCTACGATAGCTCATTGTTCCCCAGCCACCAGCGTAGAATCAACGTGCTAGGCCGGTAGTCCTCAGGAAGGAACATCGAGCCGAACAAACCACTCCACATATATGCATCCACGAAAAACTGGCTCAGCGTCAACCACGTCCACGTCCACAGCCAACCCATAATGCCACCCATGCGTCTCCCTGTGACTTGCTTCCAAACATGTTCTATTGCCCTGTAGATGCCATGCATGAGGAAGAATCCCATGATAGGGACGGACATGTCCCAGTCTATGCCTCCGCGCACAGATCGCATAGCGAAGACGTGCATGACGCCCGAGAGTGCAAAGGCACTCAAATATGATCCAGCTCGTCCGAGATACATTTCGACGGGTCGCATTCCTACCGCCACGATGCCCTCGCGAAATAAATCGTGCCATCCTTCTCCCCAGAAATACGTGAGCGACATTGCCAACCAAGGGGAATCAAGTCGACGGAGGAATTGTAAAGGGTGCTGACGGAACAGAAGTGGCAACAGAAGTGCATGAAGTTGGGAAATTATTTGGCTGAAAAGATATGCGATGGCTAAGAAAAGGTATGTGATGATGGTTGATTTCATGTACTGTTCTGGCAGAGGTAGCGATGGGTCAAAGATAGTACCTCCGCTTGGCGATCTGAATGTGTCCGGTCCAAGCAGCTGGACCAATTTGAACAGGGTTTCGAGCACGAGAAAAAAAAAGACGATGCGACAAAAAGAATGCACAAGGAACTGCGATCGAGATTCCACCTTGACAGAGGGCACGGAGATGAACCTCTTTGGAGGCCCATCCCATCCGATTCCCCTGAAATTTACGCAGATATCGCAAGCATACCACATTGCTAAAGAGCCTGAGACGGGGACGGTGTGCTCGACAGGGGTATCTATTATGCCATTTGCTGTTTCGCAAACTGAGAGCTTAACGTAAGGCCGCGATGCAAGTACCCATGCCATACTTCGCATCGCAATATTGAACGTGATGAACTGCTTGCAAAATTTGAACCTGACCACTTTCTGTGAAGCTTTATCCTCACCCCGAATGCACCATTGATATAAGCGTAATCCGGACAATTCCACGAGAAATCTAGGTGGGTGTGGACTTGAAAGACTAGCCAGAGCACGACAGGGAGGAGGGAGAGACGGTAAAATCTCGTTCGTGGCAATTGCACCAATACAGCCATTGTATAATAGCTGAAGCAAAACAGCAAGAATATGGTGACGAAGCTATGCAGGGTCAGAACAGCCCGATCGATGGCAAATGCATGTTGAAGCACAGATGGTTGAGGAGAGGTCCAAGGCATGGCGGATTGGTGCGGAGATTCCACAAGTGAATCGCCACACTCTAATCAGTTGGCGAGTCTACGTAATGGACGGCATACATACGTGAAGAAGCTCAAGGAGCTAGTCACACCAACTAGTGGGTCATTAGCACCGTCTGATAAGGACTACTAGTCGCCCTTCGTGAGAAGGCAGCGATGGACTAGTTTCGATAAAGTTAGGAGTACTTGGTCGACTCGTGGTAAGTACGGGCAAGTCCAAGTCATTAGTATCTTCCCCTGGACCCCCGTTGTATCCGGATTATCCAACTTCTGCCAAAAATAGGTCTCGCCAAAGGGAATCGATTGTTCTGAACAAAGAATGACTGCCAGGTCAGAGAAGAGAAACATGGCTGATAATTGGGAGAGTGAGAGAGCGCACCGAGGCATGAATGAGTCCCATAGAGCATCCTTCATGAAGCGCTAGCCTCAATAAAGTTAGGAGTCTCGAGAAGCAGTACTCGGTTGCGCCGACTAGGGACCTCGTTATTAACGCCACCGTGCTAACCACAAATATCTACCCTGGATCCCTGTCCGCGTTCTGTACCGAGCAATGGTATAGGACTGTTGACAGGTCTCGCCAGAGAGGACCGAACGTTCCGAGCCAAGCTCCAGTATGAACTACACGTCATGCGATGGAGCTGTTACGGGAACAGGCTTTCTGGGAATTTGTACTGCCATTTGCTTGCACTCTACTCTGTGGTGATTTGCGCACCGATAACGCCTTTTGTAGCATGCTCGAATTCGGTGCTTCAAGTTGTGTGCAACTCGACTTGCTTTGAGACCCAATTCAATCACTCAGACTTTATCTCGATTGGTAGAGACGATAGGGACGGGGCCGAGGTGGACTATGGGGGCAAGCGCCGGGACCCACCAGCAGGTATGAGTATTTGTTACATAATCAACAAAAAGCTTGACGGTACTCCGTAAGCCCATTTTATCACACTTTCCGTTCATTGATACTGATTCACTAGGTGCCTCTAGCTCTCTTGTTTTGCATAGAAAAACGCCCTCGATATCGATGTTATTCCACGACGTGCCGGCCACGTTGAGCCCATACGTCGCTCGTTCGAACTTGGCGCACTGACGACGCGTCACTCAGGTCTAGGTCCCACAGCGTAGGTCGTCCTAACTTAGATGGAAATGAACCTGACGCGCGTCTCACAAGACTCCCGCTAAGTTGCCGTGTAAACGACACCGTTTGACGTTGGCCCCTCCCTACAGGTTTCCCTAAGTCTTTCATTCAATCATGAATCGGATCATGTCGTATACAAAAGCAATAACTCTGGACGGTGATGTAAAGGAAGCGACCATCGTGATCCGAGCGAAGCGACAAGCGCCTACGACAGTTCATCGTTCCCAATCGATCCAACTTATGTGATAGCTAAGGAAAGGTACGAGATGAGGGCTGATTTCATGTGCCGTTCCGGTAGAGGTAACGATGTATCAACAATGATACAGTACCTCCGTTTGGTGATCCAAACATGTCAGGTCCAATCGACTGGACTAATCTAACTAGTGCGACGGCAAAAAAAAAAAGGAAATAACAAGGAGAAAGCACGAAAACCCTGATAGATAGCGCTAAGACGTGCTATCTTGGAGTCCCATCCGATTCTCATGGGATTCACGCAGAGGTCCCAGGCGTTCTACATCATTGAAGGGATGGACATGGCGCGTAAGACAGGGGTATATGTCGTGCACGTCCTTTGCGCCATTTCTGTCCCGCAAACTGATAGCCTGGCATAAGATCGCTGCGCAAGCACCCACGCCGTCGCAACCGCATCGTAACGCTGAACGTGAACTGCTTGCGAAATTTAAAACCCGAGGAGTTTCGTCGAAACGCCGTCACCTGCCCTCGAATGCCTTGTTGATATAGGCGGTAGTTTAGATCATTCCACCAGAAGTCCAGAAAGCGTGGGCTCAAGAGGCTAACCAGACTTGTCCTGGAAACTGCACCGATATTATAAGCCAGCTATAATAGCTAAAGTAGAAATTCTGGCAAGATTATGGTGGCAAAGCTATGCGGGATCAGAACTGCCCGATTGATGGCGAATGCGCGTTGAAACACGGATAATTGATGGAGGCATCGAGGCATGGCGATTTGGTACGGGGACTTCACAAGTGAACTCGCTACATGATACGAGGAATTCAACCGGTAGATACGTCTACGTAACGGACGGGACATACGTACGTGGAGTAACTCTCGAGGAGCTAGTCGCGGCAACAATTAGTAGGTCATTATCACCAACTGGTAGCAATAGTCATCCTTCGTAATAAGGCTAGCTTCAACCAAGTAACTGAGCTTCGAGCCCCCCGGATCCGGGAGGAGAAATACGCGGCCGCGCCGACTAGTGGCAACTCCTCTCCTTAAGGCTAGCAACTCCAAGTCATTAACCAAACGCCAGTGCAACGCCACCGTACTAACCACAAGCGTCTTTCCCTGGATCACTGTCTACGTTCCGTGCCGAACAACGGTACATATAGGACTGTTGATGGGTCTCACCATAGGGAACTGAGTGTTCCGAACGAAGAATGACTGTCAAGCTCCAGCATGGTCCACGCGCCACGCGTCGGACGGCGGGCGGTCGCGCTCCGAGTTCAAGTGCATCTATAAGGAGAAAAAAAAATCCAACAAAAGACTGGAACGAGTGGAAACGGGGAGGACAGCACGAGGAAGTGCCACCCAAGGGAGCCAAACGCTCCGAATAACGAATGACTACCTTGGGCGCATATAATCATGACTTCCGATAAAGAGATTTATGAAAAGAAAAAAAAAGGAGGAAGGGGGATGATGACACGCCCGTTCTTTTGCTCCAATCACACGCAACTCGCTGACGAGTCGACACACAAAATCAACAACGAAGACGCCCGCCAGCGCGCCGTCGGAGGGGAACCAGAACCGGGTGTCATTGGGCGTTCACACGATAACGTTCTTTCTCGCGTCGGCACCCCGCTTGTCTCGGTCGACTCCGAGCCGAACGCGGTCAGACGCCAAGCTTTTAAAATTCGAACCTGGTTCACCAGCGTCGCATGGGTGTGACGCAGTGCAGAATGAAATGGACGGACATCACAGACCGCCGAGGCTGTTCGTACAGAGCGATCGACTCACCCACGCTTATCGAACGTGCCGGAAAGTTGTGATTCACGTTTTTTCATTCTGCATCGCCCCTGCTCGTAAGTACCTGACGACATCCGAGACAGCGGGTACCTCCATGAGAAGAAAAAAAAAAGGGACGAGTGACAAAACTCGGCCTTGCTGAGCGTGAGTGGGCCGATCGTTGTACGAACGGCATGTGCCTCGTCGGTCCGTGGTCTCTTGGGCAATTTTTCATTCTTTATCGTCCCGGTGAACCAGGTTCCAGCATGGTACCTGACTACGACCAACTCGGAGTCGACCGGGACGGCGGGTACCGCAGCAAGAACGTGGCATATTATAAACGACGACGTTTGATCGTGCGAGGACTGTGATTGTCAGACGCTGACACACAAAAGAGACTGACCCACCCACGACACCATTATCGGTGCCTCCTTATCTACGCGTCCTACTGTACATACATTACTCGGTTACTTGGTAAACCTGCTACAAACTCTAGGTCACGTCAAACCAGCGCAACCTCGAAAAAAAAAGTCGAAAGTCGAACGAACGAACGAACAATGCATTACGCAGAAAAAAGAGATAGATAAAACCGAAAAAAAAGGCAAGTATTTCCTCTTGTGCAAGCTCCACGCTCGTACACCTCGCTAGATTGAGTTCGCTCCGCTTCCGTGAATAAAAAAAAATCATGGGTATGCCTCGTTCAACACGTTGTGCGTGTGCCTGGCCAAGAACAGCCACGATGGCCAGGCTGCGCCGATGACCCACCCATATCGGGGGCCACCAAGAGAGAAAAAAAAAGAGAAAGAAACCAAGAGATAAACCGGTTCGATCACGCCGTCACCTCGATTATCGGCACAACCCTGCCGACCGCCATGCCTCCCTTTCCCGCAGGTTTCTTGACCGCCAACCACGCATGCTGCAAAAGCTCGCCTGCGCCCGGCCTCGTGGCATGATCAATCTCGAACGTCTTGGTCAAGAAATCGGCCGCTTCTGCCGAGATATCCGATGGGATCGCGGGTTTTGCCGATTGACCGATCTAGCGTGGGGGTGAGATATGGAAGAAGCGATGGCCACGAGGGGACGCTACCTTGAAAATGGCCTGCATCTGGGTGAGCTGTGCCCAGGGGTGTTCTCCCGTAAGCATCTCGACCACCAGGCAACCCACGCTCCAAATGTCCGACGCGCTCGTGTGTGCTTTTTGTTGTACCACCTCGGGGGCCATCCAAAACACCGAGCCTTGCAACGACGGCCGGTTCATGCGCTTGCTCGTGAGGAGATCTACCGATGTCGGTGGTTCAGTTAATGCCGATCGCGCCGGGAAAGAGAAACGTACTGCCGTCCGCTTTTTTGGATATCCCAAAATCGGATATTTTGATTCCGCCCTTGTTGTCGACGAGAATGTTGGCACCTTTAATGTCGCGATGGATGATGCCACGCTCGTGGAGGTAGTTGAGTCCTTGGAGGATCTGGCGGACAAAGTTTTTGACGAGGGGTTCCTCGAACGCACCGTAATTGCGTAAGAGCGCAGTGACGGACCCACCGGGAACGTACTCGAGAAAGATGTTGAGAAAGTCATCGTCGATGGAGGAATCTAAAGGGAAGGGGGGGATGAGTGCGAAGGAGGGTCAAGTCGAACAGCTTACAGAGGTACTGGACAATGTTTGGATGGGAGAGGTCTTTGAGGAGGTCAATCTCGCGCTCGAGCGCGCTGAGCATGCTCTTTTTGCGCTCCTCGTTGGGGGCGGAACCTGTGGGGAGCTCGACCTGCTTGACGGCCATCAAGAGACCGTTTACGGCATCCATTCCGAGGTAAACTTTCCCAAACGAGCCAGCGCCGATCAGGGCACCCTTGATCCATTTTGTTCCTATATTTGGTAAGGTGAGAAACCGGGCCGATCCGACGGACTCACCTCCGCTCGACGTCATTGCATGGCCCGTCTCGTCCTCCTCTTCTTCCTCATCCTCATCCTCGTCATCCTCGTCGTCACCGAACACCGTGTCCTCTGAGAGACTCGTCACGTCATCAATGTCTGGCTCGACCTTGGTCCAGTCCTCTGCCCCCTCCACGCCCATGTCGACGGCCATGCTCTGCCGCCGGTTCTCTACCTCGGCCGTGATCTCGTCCACGGTCAGCAGACTTGCCGTGTCCGACCGATCCCCCTTGCTTCTCAGCTCCGTCATGAAACTCGTCCGTTTTGATGCGTTGGAACTCGCTCGCGACAGTCGTTTGCTCCCGGTTAGGTCCTCCATGGATTCGGATAGCGATTCCGTCGGGAACGTCACCGGCGGCAGCAAATGGGGCTTGGCTTCGATGCCAGAAAGTTTCTCCACGTCGTCGCCCGTGAGAATGACCGAGTTGCCGTCTTGGGTCGAAATGGATACCCGTGGTGGGTCCTCGATCGTACCATCGCTCGCGATCGTCGAAGCCTTGTCAGAGGACATGATCGAATTCCGTTTGGACGACAAGCCATGGGATCCCTGGGTGCTCGTGCTAAAGCGGGATGGCAAGGGCGGGTTTAGCGACATGAAGCTCTCCCGCTTGCCCGTCGTCGAGGCGCGGAGCATTATACTGTGGCGCGCGGACCGTAGCACCTTCTTCTCCGCAAAGGGAAAGTACTCTGTCAAGTGTGTCGTGATTAGCTCACTTGGCGGCCGTTGACCGAAAAAGTTGCGTAGTTTCGAGGGCCGTTTGGCGGAGGCTTGCGTGGGAGAGATGGGGGATTCGAGGGCCTTCTCGGGATCGCGTACGCCGAGGCCGCTCAAAATGCTGATGGTGCTCGCACGCTTAATTGCTCTGTTTGTTTTTTGGGTGTCGGAAATTGCGTCGGATAACGGCATGTCGGGATCAGGGTCGTCGTCAGATGCAGGATGTCGTGGTGGAGGGAATGGGAAACCGGAACGTGCGGGGGAAGTAGGGCTGGAAGTACGCGGTGAGGTAAGGGGAGGATCTTCGCCAAATATGCGTGCGAGGGCCTTGGAACGCTTTGTGCGGCCGGATCGTCGGAGTGTTAGACCTTGTTCCTTGATGAAATCTGGCGGACCGTGGCATACGACCAAGAGTTCTGCCTCGGAGAGGGGCTTGCCTGTCGTGTGACTGTCAGGGCTGGCGACGGGAAAAGAGGGGGAAACCATGTACCGTTGTCATGCTGATCCTCCTCCAAGTAGACAACCCAGCCATCGACGCTGAGACCGCCGTCGTCGGTCTCTATGCGGTGATTCAAGATGTTGGTGGGATCGTCCCTTTTGCGACATGTCATCTTGTCAAATTTACGCAAAACTTTTTCCATGACCTCGACGCCGCCCGCGCAATCGGCGACATCAACGACGCAGGAACGGCCCTCTTCGGGGAGGATGAACTTGACGAGCTTGCGACGGAGGTCATCGAGGGAGAGCTGCTGTGTGTGAGAAGAAGGATGGAACGGACCACGGCCGACGGTGAATGCAGGCGAGGCAGGATTGGAGGACGGGCCCTGAAAGGACTCGATGATGGGAGAGAGGGCAGCGCCGGTAAGCGAAGGCTGTGCGTTTGCATAGGGGTGCTGGGTTGTGCCTGTCGTGGATGGCCGCGGCGGCAACTTGGATCCAGGAACGGTGGATAACGGGGACGCAAGGCCGCCAAAGGAAATGTTTCTGGAATGGGCTGGCCCTGTTGCGGTGCGCGGAGAGGCAAGCGAACCGAGCGGGGAAGGGGAGCGCAGGGATGGTTTGAGCGTGGACGAGCCGGACCGGGGATCTGCGGGAAGACCATACTGGGGCCACGGGTTCTGGTGGGGTGCAGACGGGGCAGGGGGGAGAGGCGAGTTGGCGTACTGGGCGGCGTCGGTCTGGCCGGGAGTGCGGGCGCGGGGGCCAGAGAGGGGATGGTGCGTGCGTGGTGCAGTCCCACGGGAGGCGGGTGGCTGTGGGGGCTGGCCACGGGGAACTGGAGGCAACGGGGGGAGGGAGGGACGGGAGGCGGCGGGAGAGGAGCCATTGGTGGGCTGCGGGAGAGGGCGGACGCGGGCGGGATCGGCCGAGTGGGGTTCGCGTATAAGACGTGGCAGATCTGGGTGAGCCAAGTTGGGGGGGAGGACGAGCGGGGCGGGCCTGTTGTGCTTGGGGCGCGGGGGCGAGCCAGCGCACTTGACGCGAAGGGCCTTGACCGCATTGATGATGCGGAGCCTGTCGCCGACGGAGGAGATGGACATCTCCCTAAGGGTGTCGTGATCGAGCTCGAGGAGAATGTCGCCTCTGATGTCGTGGTCCCTGAAGGTGTCTGCGTGCGCTGTGCATTTGATGTCTGCGAGCCATCGCGCGACGTGCTGGTCGGACCAGGCCTTGATGAAGTCGGAGAATGGCGTGCCCGGCGGTGGGTCGAGGCTGGCCATGGCGGGCGGGACGAGTGCGGTCAGTCGGTCGCTAATTGATTTGGTTCGGTTCGTCACAGTCGTCACGTGTCGTCACACACTTCATTGCACCGACGGACAGGGGCGAGACCAGGGCAATGCCGTATTTACAACGTTCTTCTTCTCTTCCCCCCATCCCTCAATGCCCCCCTTCCTCTTCCTCCTCCTCTTCCTCTGTGCGCGTCTCGCACTCGCCTCTCCTTACCGTCCAGACCTCGTCCAGTACAACCTCAACCTTAATCAGAATGCCCAGGATCCCACCCAGTACTACACCAACCGCTCCAACACTACCTACACCCCGTCCCCCTCCAACTGGCGCGCCGTTCCCCTCTACACCGTCCTCCTCGACAAGTTTGCGGATGGCGACCCCTCCAACAACCAGTTCTTCGACTCCATGTACGAGTGGGACTGGCGCGAGACCCAGCTCCGCTTCGGTGGCGATCTCAAGGGCCTCACCGCAAAGCTCGACTATATCCAGGGCATGGGCATCAAGGGCATATACCTCTCCGGCACCATATTCCTCAACATGATCTGGCAGGCCGACAGTCCGTCTTTCCCCCCACCTTTCCTCCGTCGCTCACCTTTCCCTCTAGGTTATTCCCCCCTCGACTTTAGTGTCCTCGACCCCCACTGGGGCACCATCGCTGACTGGCAGCAGTTCATCGACACCGTCCACGCACGCGGAATGTATATCATGCTCGACTTCACCGTGGGCACAATGTCCGACCTCCTCGGCTTTCAAGGGTATGCTCCATCCACTCCTGCGCCGCCCCTTCCCTCACCGGCCTTCTCTCCCCAGGTACCTCAACGTTAGTGCGCCCTTCAATATCAACGAGTATCAAGCCCTATATACCGAGCCAAATTATATGCCCTGGAATTTTACACAGTATGCCGATTTTCAGGTCCGTCCCCTCTGGCCTTTTTTTTTTTTCCTGTCGTTCAATCCCCTCCTAGTATAGCAATCAGTGGAACTCTTCTTGTCTCCTCCCCACCTTTTGGCAGGACGATGGTACAATTCAGCCCGTCTCCGCAAACGGATGCTACGCCTCCGACTTTGACCAATACGGCGACATGGAGGCCTTTGGTGTTCATCCCGATTGGCAGCGTCAGCTCTCCAAGTTTGCTTCCGTCCAGGATCGTCTCCGCGAATGGAGTCCCTCCGTCATGGCAAAGCTCCAGGTCTTTTCCTGCATGGCCATCACCGCTCTCGATATAGACGCTATCCGTGTAGACAAATCCACCCAGGTCACCGTCGACGGCATGACTGCATGGGCAACATCTACACGTGCTTGCGCCACCAATCTCGGCAAAACCAATTTCCTCATTGCTGGCGAGGTCACTGGTGGTGACACCTTTGGCGCTCTATATTTGTCAGTCTTTTTATCTACCCCGTTTTATCGTCTCCTAACTTATCCCCACAGAGGTCGTGGTCGCACTCCCACGGAATTGCCACCTGGCTTCCTCCAAGCAGCGAATCTCACAGAGTCCCAAAACCAGTACTTTCTCCGTTCCCAACATCAAAACGGCCTCGACAGCTATGCGTTCCACTACTCCATCTATCGTTCTCTCACGCGTTTCCTCGGCATGGACGGTAATCTCGAAGTCGCTTACGATCTCGACACCAATTTCATCACCGCATGGAATCAAATGTTTGTCAACGACGACTTTCTAAATGCCAACAGCGGCGTTTTCGACCCGAAACACATGTTCGGCACCAGTAACTTTGACGTGTTCCGATGGCCAAGCTTGGAAAATGGAACAATCAGATCCGCATTGGGTCTCTTTATCACAAACTTGGTCATGCCTGGAATCCCTTTGGTGCGTCCCCTTTGTCTCAATCGAGGACAAATCAGATTTACCCGACCCAGTGGTACTATGGCGAAGAGCAACAGTTTTACGTTTTCGACTCCACGGCGCCCAATTATCTCTTTGGGTAGGCCCCTTTTTCTGGACCGATGCCACTCGCACGCTCTGACGCGCACCCAGTCGTCAGGCTATGATAAGCAATACGGCCTGGCAGCGCCATGGATGCTATAAGCTTGGATCGGACCAATACTTTAATTGGCCAATCGAATCCGCCTTGCTCGGATGCAACGACGACTGGAATTCGCTCGACCACTTTGATCCCACGGCCGACACGCGACGCCTGATGAAGCAATTCCTCTTCCTCCGTAGCACGTACAATGCCCTCCAGGACGGATTCGACCTTGTGCAGCGTGGCAACTGGACCTTTGACATTTTCCGCCCTGGTTCAAATAACACGGCCACCGAGATGGGTTTATACTCGGTCTCCCGGGCTGGCATCGCGGGCGTACAAACGCTCACAGGCAACAACACTGATCAGGTGTGGATGCTGTATACCAACATGAACCAGACTACGTCATGGTCATACGACTGCAATTCGTCCTTGTGGATCTCGTCCCCTTACGAGTCTGGCACCACCGTTCGGAATTTGTTGGCACCTTTTGAAGAGTATACCCTCGAAGATTCGCTGTCGTCGTACTACAACAACGGTAATGCCCCGTGGTATGGCTGTCTGAGCAGTGTCACCATGGATCCATATGGCATGAAAGTTCTTGTGCCGTCCACCGAGTGGGTCGCTCCTCCCCCCATGCTAACCCGTTTCCTCCCAGGTCACGACGCCCGCATCACCGTGACTTCTGGTGATCCGAATGCGACGACCGTCAACATTGTTCTCGAGTTCAGCACCGCCATGTCTTGTACCAGCATCACGCAGAGCGTTAGTTTCAACATGACCTCGGCTACGGGAGGCCAACCGACTCTGGACACGGGTTCCGTGTCATGCGATACAGTAACGAACCCCCAAATTCCGAGCGTTAGCGCGGTTGTTCCTTCTGCCTTTTCGTGGTCTGCGACGCTGACCAATGTTCCCGACGGGATTTTGGAGATTGTGGTCAACAATCCTGCCAATAGTGCTGGAACTGCGTCTACGGGGGTGCGTCCGCGTTCTTTGATCAACGACAAGAGTCTGAATGTGGTCATGACAGGTCGTCGATCATTTACTGTTGCGCAAGGGGACTGCCGACAACATTATGGTCTTCCCCAACTCGGACTATGACGACAGCGCGTTCCAATACTCGAATGGCGAGTACACGTTTACCCACAAGGCGTACGGCGCAGACATGTTTAGGTATTCTGGAAACTTCGGGCAAACCTGGTCGAATTGGACAAACTGGGAAAACGTGACGACGATCCCGTCCGACGTTGTTTCCAACGTAGATACTTGGTGGTCCGGCCAACATATCATGATGCAATGTGCGTTGTAAGCATCTCTACTTTTACGCGTGGCTGATATCTTGCAGATTGGAGTCAAGCGGCTTCAAGTGCGAGCGTGGTGGTGCACGCGGACGTCAATTACGGTATGCAGCGCCGCGTTCCCCAGTTCCTCGCGCGTGGCCCGTTCAATCAGTGGGGCTATGATCAAGGCATCTCTGCCGTCATGAACCAAGCTGGAGATAGCACCTGGGAACTGGAAATCATGGCATCATGGCCTACATACGTTCAGGTCAACGTGTTTGGATACGATGATTATTACTATGGTGATGTGGACGGAGACGGCGTTATGGACCGCCTCCCGCCGAACACCATCGCGCCAAATTACTTGAACATGTCGGCTCCACCATATCCGGCACTCGCGTGGTCGTTAGTGATCGACGACCAGTCCCTCACATGGTCGCTGCAGCCTCGCGGACAAGCTTCGGTCGGTGCCATCATGTATGCGCTCTTGCTGTCTATTCCGCTCATTACCGGCACGCTTGCCGTGGTGATCTTCATGTGGTCCTTTTATGGCATCCGTCACAACCGCTACGGAGTCAAGACCAAGGGTCCCACCAAATACCTCCCCATTCTCGCGAGCTTTACCAAGTCGACGACGGATCTCAAAGACAAGGACAACACGCCCATTACGGAAAAGATCTTCCGTCAGAAACATTCGCCCGAAATTATTGGGTGGCCGGAGATCAGGGACAAGCGCCGCAAAGTGCTCATTGCCACGCTCGAGTACGAGATCATCGACTGGAAACTCAAGGTCAAGATCGGTGGGCTCGGTGTCATGTCGTCGCTCATGGGCAAGGCCATGACGGACGTGGACCTCGTCTGGGTTGTTCCCAAAGTCAAGGACCTCGATTACCCCGCTGGCGAACCCGCAGAACCCATCGAGGTCATCATTTTTGGCGAGCATTACCTCATCGAGGTGGAAACACACGTCCTCGACAATATCACATACGTGCTTCTCGACAGCCCCGTTTTTCGCGCGCAGACCAAGGCGGACCCATACCCTGCTCGCATGGATGATCTCAGTTCGGCCATCTTTTACTCGACGTGGAACCAGGCGATCGCAGCCACCATCCGCAGGTTCCCCGTGATCGACGTTTACCACATCAACGATTACCATGGCGCGCTCGCTCCCATTTATCTTTTGCCCAAGGTCGTCCCGGTGTGTCTTTCCTTGCATAATGCCGAGTTCCAAGGCTTGTGGCCGCTGCGCACCAAGGAAGAGATGAAGGAAGTCTGTTCGGCGTTCAACATTAGCAAGGAGAATTGCACAAAGTATGTCCAGTTTGGAAACACGTTCAACCTCTTGCACGCCGGCGCGTCGTACATCAGCGTTCACCAAAACAGCGTCGGTGTGGCTGGCGTCTCGGACAAGTATGGCAAACGCAGTTGGGCGCGGTATCCTGCGTTGTGGACATTGAAACATGTCGATTCGTTGCCGAATCCCGATCCCACGGATATCGCCGCACTGGACGAGAACCCGGTGTCGGTTCGGGATATCAAGATTGATCAAGCAGCCGAAGCTCAGCGACCAGAGTTGAAACGACAAGCTCAGGAGTGGGCCAACATCAAGCAGGACCCGAATGCGGATCTGTTTGTCTTCGTCGGCCGTTGGTCGAAGCAAAAGGGTGTCGATCTCATCGCCGACGTCATGCCATCGCTGTACGTGGGTTTTTTCCCCTTGCCACGATGCTGTCTTACCGGTTCGTTTCAGCTTGGAAAAACGCCCGTCGATCCAGCTCGTATGCGTTGGACCCGTCATTGACTTATACGGTCGCTTTGCCGCAGAGAAGCTAGCACGGTTGATGGAGATGTATCCCGATCGCGTGTACTCCAAGCCCGAGTTTACGGCTCTGCCACCATATCTGTTTAGCGGGGCTGATTTCGCACTGATTCCTTCCCGCGACGAGCCTTTTGGACTGGTCGCGGTCGAGTTTGGCAGAAAGGGCGCGTTGGGTGTGGGTAGTCGCTTGGGAGGTCTCGGCCTGATGCCAGGATGGGTGAGTATAGGACCATGTCTGAGATGACGAGCGCTCACGGTCCTTTTTTTTTAAAAAAAAATAGTGGTTCCCTGTCGAGTCCACTTCGACGTCGCACATGTTGTCGCAACTATCGAAAACAATTAAGCTGGCGCTCAAGTCGACGCAGGAAGAACGTGCGATTCTCCGTGCCCGTTCGGCGGTCCAGCGGTTCCCCGTCGTCGAATGGCGTCAGCGGATGGAAGATATGCACCGACGGAGCATCCAAACGAGTCGTCGCCTGGCAGGGCCGAATGCATGGCGAGAGTCGGATTGTGGCATCGTGGGAAGTCAGTTGATGGATGATACGGACGATTGGAATCCCGTCCACCAAGGCATTCCGTCTCAGCCCAATTGGGACGCGTCCAGCACGTCGTCGTCGCCAAGGCACCGTCCTGCTTCGCCGGCGCAATCGCACGCGTCGACACCCAATGACGAATCATTCCTCGTCCCACCACGACTAATTGCAGGCCCCGGCTCGTCTTCGGCGCATTCGGATCATTCGGACGATGAATCGTTTTCACGACAGAGTGTTGCGACGGGGGGAAGACAAGAATATGATGATTTCTTGGAAAAGGCGAACCGAGCGATTGCGCAGGAGCAACGCAACGTGCCCGATCCATTCCTGCAGGTAGAGACGCCGCAGCGGCCGTTTGGTCTGCAATCGCGGCGGGCGTCGAGCGAGTCGATTCGGACGCTTGCCGAGGAAAAGGCGAATTCGCCGCTCAACAAGGCGACTACGTCGGTACGTCGTCGTTGTACGCGTTTCTTTTCGTTTTCCGACGCGTTTCTTTTTTGTAGTTTACCGATTCCGACGGCGGTGTCGCCCAAGAGTTTGTTCAAAAGCTGCAAGCATTGAGCTCTGATAACTCCAAGGGCGAGCTGTCGATCGAGCGCTTCCTCGTCAAGTCCGAAGAAGCCTATTTTGACAAGGTGCGCAAGGACAAGCTGTCGAGTGCCGCGAGTTACATCTCGTCGCACCGGGATTCGTTTTGGAGTTCGCCCGGGTCGTTGGCGATGGCAGACGACCGACCTATGAGTGCGTACCTTTGGTCGCTCTTGTTTGACGCGGGGACTCACCAAGCTTTACAGCGCCCGGCACGCCGAGCACGCATCCGTTTAATGAAAGTGGCATGTTGCCGTATGGAGGCGACGTTGTAATTATGAACCGGGTTCAGATTGCCATGGCACGCCAAGTTTTTGGTTGGCCATTGTACACTATTGTTATCGCTCTCGGGCAGGTGCGTATCGAACTCGAGTCCACTGGGGACCCGTGCACTAACGTGCATCTTTGCAGATGTTGGCTGCCAACAGTTACCAAATGACGCTTTTGACGGGACAAAACTATCAAGATGATCTCCAACTATACGTCCTCGGCGGTGTATTCCTAGCTTCTTCTTTTGTGTGGTATGCCTTGTTTTGGTGGAAACCGTCCGTCTATGTGCTTTCCGCTCCTTGGTTATTCTTTGGTATCGCATTCTTTTTGATCGCCATTCCTTCCTTGTCTCCCTCGCTATCGAAGACGCACACCATCATTTCGGATCTCGCTACGTGGTCATATGCCGTCTCGTCGGCCGCTGCATTTGCCTTTTTCGGGCTGAACTTTGGAGAGGAGGCGGTAGGTGGTATTCCGTCGTGTGTTGCAATGTCTGACTTGTCGATAGGGTGCTGCCACCGAAGTCTGGGCGCTGCGTGCGTGTATCGTGCAGGGTTCTCAGCAAATTTGGATTGCCGCCCTGTGGTACTGGGGAAGCACGCTCAACCAGGCACAACCGGGCCATACGACGCCCTGGTGGATCGTCTTTATTCTCTGGCCGCTCTCCCTCATGTCGTTCGTCTTTGCGTACCTGATGCTCTACGGTCTTCCAGGTGTGTGGCGGTTTTTGGGGCTGGTCGACGTGCGGCTGACGGCTGTGCAGATTATTATCGTCAGACGCCACCCAAGGTGCCCAACTTTTTCAGGACGCTGTTCAGGCGCAAATTGGTGTTGTGGTACGGTCGTCGTTTTTACACGATCGAGTCGGAAGTTGATCAACGATGCTCTAGGTTCCTTGCATCTGAAATTCTTCGAGATTACTGGCTGAGCGGGGTGCGTATCTCGAGACGTCTTGCGACGCATGAGACTGATTGCGGAACGAATTGCAGCCCTATGGTCGCAACTGGAGTTTCCTTTGGAACGTGCCCATCGCCAAGTGGCAGATTTTGTTGCTCGTCATCACGTTCTTTATTGGCGTCTGGGCGTTTATGATGCTCGTCTTGACGCAATTTAGCAAGACGCATACGTGGTTACTTCCCGTGTTTGCGGTCGGTTTGGGTGCGCCGCGATGGTGTCAGGTGCGTGAGCGCTGGTTTGAGCGTGGATGCGAGGTGTTGATGGCGTTTTGGATAGACCTTGTGGGGCACGTCGTCGCTGGCGCTTTATATCCCATGGGCGGGCACCGCGGGACCTTATCTCGGTCTGTCGTTGTGGCTCTGGCTTGGTGTCTTGGATGCCGTCCAGGGCGTCGGTTTGGGCATGATTCTGCTCCAGGTAAGAATGCTCTGGACAGTACGTTCGAGTGGATTACTGACGTGCCACTCAGACGTTGTCACGTCTGCACGTCTGCGCGACGCTCGCGCTCGCTCAAATTATTGGTTCGGTCTGTGTCATGGTCGCGCGTGCGACGGCGCCAAACGCGATCGGACCTGGGACGGTATTCCCCAACGTGGGCACGTGGGATTTCTCGCAAGGCATTGCAGGCAGTCCAATGGCCTCGGCGCCGTTTTGGATCGCGTTGATTTGCCAACTCGTGATCGTGCTTGGATATTTCTGGTTTTACCGCAAGGAGCAGCTTGGTACGTTTTTTTTCTTCTTCTTTGGTTCAAGGATAGCAAGTTTTTACTGACGTGCACGCATCGCTAGCCCGGCCATAGCACTTTTCTTTTGCGTTCATATACTTTTTACTATTTCCTCTTTTAGGACTTGTGCATCCCCCTCGGACTCGATACAAACATTGCTAGAACCCTCACCTCGTACATTGACAATCTCTATCGGACTCCTCTTTTTTTTAAAAAAATATATATACCTTTGGGCTTGGTTTAGGTGGTTATTCCCCCTCTCATTCGGTTTTCTTCTTTTCTACCGGGTTATATTGAGGGTCGTTTTGAACGATGCGACGTACAAAGGAAGAAGAAGAGGAAAAAAAGACAGTGAAGCAAGTAAAAAGATGGGAGGGAAACGAGGAAAACGAGGAAAACGAGGAAAACGAGGTTATATTACTAGTATTACTACGATAAGCTTTCTTTCTTCTTTTTTTTTTGTTACTAGTCAAATACTCGATAGGAAAACGAGCCAGCGGCTAATCCTTATAGTTTTTTCTGTGAATTCAAGTGAGTGTGACATGCGGGGAGTTGACAAACGGTCGATCGTCGGAGCTGGATAGACTTGATTACCAACGAGCAGGGTATCTGAATCTAGCCAAGATCTCTCAACGACGCACAAGGTCGGGCATTGGTCTCAAGTGTTCCGCGACCGCATCGATGGATTCCGGTCAGGGAGTCCATGGCAGCTCGCGCGCAGTCAAGTCATCAATTAAAACTGGCTCCTGATCCGATAGACGATAGACTCCGTCGGTAAAGTCTAGGGATGAAAATACGCCAATGACATTGTGATCAGCATAAGTCACAAAAGTTGATCAAAACACCTAGAAAACAAGACATGGATTTCAAAATCGCACAGGCACTCTAGAGGGGGAAAAGGTATCTCGAATAACCAGAGAGTACAATAACGACATAGCAATACATCCAACGATATATATAAACATTTACTTCGAACCAGTGGAGAACTCTAACAAACAATAAATGAGCTCCAGACAAGAGGATCAGACCGAGATACTTACTAGTGACGGACTTGGTACCCTCAGAGATGGCGTGCTTGGCAAGTTCACCAGGAAGAATGAGGCGGACCGAGGTTTGGATCTCACGAGATGAGATGGTAGATTTCTTGGAGTATGCTGCGAGTTCTGTAGCAAATCATGAAGCCAAGGCGAGACGAGACCATCGAGTGACACGTACTAGACGCCTCGGTTGCAATCCGCTCGAAGATATCATTAACAAAAGAGTTCAAGATAGCCATAGCCTTGTTCGAGATACCCGTATCAGGATGCACTTGTTTCAAGACTACAGGCACATGAGTATAATGCGCCACCCCACTCGTGTCATGACTCACCCTTGTAAATGTAAGAGCTGTACGTCTCCTTGCGGATCTTTCGGCGCTTCTTTTTTTCACCGTCAGCAGCTGGCTGAGACTTGCTGGAGGTCTTCTTGGCCGCCTTTGCACCCGCATCAGCCTTGGCTGGTGCCTTGGAAGCAGTAGAGGCTGGGGCTTTGCCTGCAGTGGACGCTGGCTGTGGACCTCGTCAACACACGACAGGCGATAAGAATATCTCAACTCACTTTTGGTGCCATTTGCAGATTTACAAAATATACAAGATATTCAACTGTCAAAATCGAGTGTGAGCGTCGTCGACGTGCGTGCAAGACGGTGCACAACGAACCAGAATATTTGTCTGTACGAGCGAGCCTTGTTGAGGCGAGGTGGTGGTGGTAGGGGGAAAAGTGTCTGGATGGACGCGACGAACATGACCTCAGCTTTTATGAATGGGCACATCACCCATTTCAAGGTCCGATTGGAAAGTGGGGATCACGTGATTCAACAGACCGCGATAAGTCACGCGTTCGTCACGGTCACACAGTATATATAACATCCAGTTACGAAGTAATTATTTTAGTGGAAGGAATGCTAAAGTATTATATTGTAGAAACAAAAATATGCAACTGGACAAACGAGTGTACGAATACATGAAAGCGTCGCCTATTCGTGCCCAACGGAGAAAGCAATGGTAGTCCGTCTTTATAACTTACGACCATCATGTTTCTCTCATGGTCCCCTTGGCGTCAATCACCTTGAAATCAGGTGCATAGTATGGGTTGGGACTTAGCAGTGTCCCAAGACGATGCAAGACTTCGATCTGGAATTCCTCGAATGGGAACGCTTCGCCGTCAACCATCAGCACACCACTTGCTGTGAGCGGCTTGGCACGGTATGCAGACGCTTTAAAGTATTGGTTCTGAAAAGAAAAAAGATCAATGAATAGCCCTGTAACATAAGATCTATACATACGGAGGTAAACCAGTATGAGCGGCCAACCTCGGCGCCTTCCATTGCGTCGAGCAAGAATTTCCGACCAACCTAGAGATACCCGCATGAAAACAACGTCAAACAAATCCGAATGGGACACACGATTTCTTGTATCGAAATGTCGATCAATCCGTCGTCCGGATGGGAAACAGGAAATTGCATCAGCGAACTAGACCATGTGTCAAGAAAACGTGCGCAAAGACCAAACTAGACCAACGCACCGGCTCACATACGGACCCTTTCCCGCGAACATGTAAAGAATAGGCTTGTCAAATTTGACCCAATTGTCCGGAGAGTCCGTGCCATCAGCTTGCTTGTCATCACTTGGGGAAACGTCGGACGGTGGCAATGCAGGAGGTACACCTTTGGCCGCGCTCTTCCGCCGTGCATACAGTGTATCCACCATCTGTGACTTGTCTTGTTCGACGACCTTCATGGACAACTCCATCTTACAAGTTTTGCGTGTTACGACTGACGAAAAAAGGTCGGGTCGATCACCCCAAAAACACAAGACTCACTCACCACCACGAAGGAAACCCCAAATGAAACGGAGATCGCCCATCCATCGGAGATGTTCGGTTTCAATGTCGACATCAGCCATGAGACCCACTGTTTGTGACATGAACGATATCCGTTTCTGATTCCCTTGAGTAAACGAAAACAAGTCGACTTTCATCGGTCGACCTGCATCAAGTTCAGACACGACCCCGTCGCAAATCAACGAATGCGTACGCGCCTTTGAGAACATTGAGCGCCGCCGCGCACGGATCCAATCCATCGTGAAGACCCAAAATGTTTAACGAAAGACCGTTTCCAGAGCCCGCTGGTATAGGAGCGATAGGAATGCCAAACGCTTTCTCGGGCGTCGCATGCTTGGCAAGGCCGTTCATAACCTCGTGGATAAGACCGTCACCAGAAACGACGACGAGCGCATCGTACATGAGGTCCAAATTCTGCGCGATTTCGGTGGCATGGCCAGCGCGCGTCGTGACTTGACGGGCGTCAGTACAGGATACCGAGGCGATGCAGTGGGCACGTACGCGTCACGTCGAGAGTGCACCCAGCCGCTAGCAATATCGGTTCCACCTTTTGAGCGAAAATATGGCGGGCTTTCCCCTGCGTGTCCTCAGTAAACCCACAGCACGATCGACGTGGACGACCTACGGGGCCACCATGGGGGTTGATGAGCACCTTCAACACCTTGGCCGGATTGCCGCCTGTCAAAAAAGAAAGGAGAGTGAGAATGGGAAAAAGAATATAGGGTGGCAAAACTTGAATCGGCGATCCGCGAACCTTGGTATGCAACCTGAGTAATCGAAGAGCACCATTCTGTGGCAAAGGGAATGCCCGTCTCTGTCACGTCACCTCGAACCTGCTTCATATGCAGACGCTGCTTCGAGGCGCGTTCAAGGTAGGTCACTTGGACGGCGGAGCCTTGTACGGTTGCAGCGACGACATTGTTTATGGGGATCTCTGAAAGACTAGGTTTGGTGGATGTACCAAAGAGAAAGGAGTGCTGCTTGAGGGTATCTGTCGATCCAATTACGAGCGATTCGTCAGTGAATGCGAGGGTTGTGACTGGGCCGCCGTTTGGTGATCCGAGAACGAGTTCTCTCCTAGACATTGTGACGGGGGTATTCGCGGAAGGAAGGAGGAGAAGGACCAAGAGTATATATCAAGGCACCACGAGGCAAAGGGAGAGTCGGAGTTTGGTAGACTCGCTTGCCCAAAACGTACACTTTCATCGACCCGCAGCAAAGTGTAAATCCATATGGCCATGGCCCTGGCTATAAATGCGCCTTGTCCTCAATGATCACACGCAGCCTCGTACGCTCCATGGCCACAACCGTACACACCGTCGCCCAAGCTGGGTTCGGTGCCGGAACAAACGAACTCTACGACAGGCAAGCGTTTCACTATCTCTTTTTACCGCTTCAAATGACATGTACGTCAGAGCGCGGCCCTCTTACCCTCGTGACAGCATTCGTTTCATCAAGAAATCCGTTGATGTCGCAACACCACTAAACATTGTAGAGTAAGACGTTTACGCCGCAGCAAAGAGTCGACTAATGACCGTACAGGATCGGTGCCGGAACGGGCCTGTTCACACGTGCCTTTTTGGCAGACGACGACGGTGAAACCAAGATCGCGTCGTTGAAAGCCGTCGAACCTAGTGCTGGCATGCGGGAAACGTTTAGCCGGCGACTCGGCCACGAATCGGTGACCATCGAACAGGGAACGTTTGACCATGTACCCTCCGTTCCAGACGGGTGGGCTGATCTGATCATCATCGCTCAGGTCGGCCACTCTACGTCATCCGCTCCCTCGCACAGGTTTTGATTATTGCCTTGATTGTCTTGGTCAGGCTTTCCACTGGTGTCCTGATTATGGCAAAGCATGCGCCGAGTTCGCACGGATCCTCAAGCCAACAGGAACCGTCGCTTTCATTTGGAACTTGGAAGACAGGTGACCTCATTTATCACGATCAAGATCCTTTTCTGACCTCATTCGAGGAATGCTGCTGGCTGGGTCGCCCAGATACGTGACCGCATCGAAAAACATGAAGAGGGCACACCCCAGTTCCGTTTGGGCCTCTGGCGTCAGGCCTTTTCTACAGAGACTTACAACGACAACTTTAAGCCTCCCGAAGAAAAGGTGTGGGCATACAGTCTCGAAGCATCGGAGGACATCTGTGTCAGCCGCGCGCTTAGCAAGAGTTATATAGCCATTCTCCCACACGACGAAAGGCAAAGAGTCGCTCAAGACATTAAAGGCATCGTGGCCAAGGGCGACGGAAAGGTCTGGATCGACGAAAGCAAGGGCCTGTTCGAGTACCCGTACAGGACCCTCGTGATCTTGTCTAGAAAGAAGTAGAGACCGTTAGCCTTGGAGCCTGTAGAACCAGTTTGATATGCACCACGGATCATCACGCCGGAGGAAGGAATACCGCCCACAGCACACAACCCGCAGCACCCCACAACACGCTCCACACGAGCCACACCCGACCCCACACTGGACGCTCGATCAACAAGCTCGCCGCAGCCCAATGCACCAGCGGCACCGACGGCAGCACCCTGAGCGCAATTTGCACGTGTGCGTTGAACGTGAGCAGCAGCGCTAGCACCAGCGCATGCAAAACATGCGGAAGGAGCGACGGCGCAAGAAACAACGATGCACCCCCCGCCTCCCCGTCTCTCCACCCCCGTGTGAGCCGCCCCACCAAACTCGGTCCGACCCTCCCGAGATAGACGACGCAAAACGTATACACGCTCGCCAGCACCGGCATCGCCAACACGAAGTTTGGAACGTTGGACAAGGTCCAGTATCGTAGGAACCCGACGTTCCAGTACGCCCGCTGCACGTGCCCATAGATCGAGGGCACCGCACGGTCGCACCACTCCGGTCTCTCGCCGCCCGTACCAGTACAAAACTGGACGTAGCCCGTGTAATTGTGCCATATAAACGGGACGAACGGAAGCGCGACCAACGCGACGCAATGCGCCGCTCGCCTGAGCGTGATCTACAAGCGACGCCCGTCAGCTCCTGACCACCACCCCCCCTCAACACGCTGCGTGCGCACGGACACGCACCAAATCCTTTTTTCCATCGATGTAGGGCGCCACGAGCATCCCCCAGCCGACGAACCCCGCCAACAAGATCCCGTTCGACCGAAATGTGCTCGCGAGCGCGAACCACAGCGACGCAGCGCCCCATCGCCTGCGCGCGCACGCCCACATACCCCGGTACGAACAGTAGGTGAAAAATGGTTCGTTGTAAGGCGCAAAGCGCAGCGTCGCGGGGCTACTGGGGAGAAGGGAGAGTGCGGTGGCGAGGAAGGCGGCGGAGGGCGAGCGGAGGTGGTGTAGCGAGAGGCGGTAGAGGGTTTGGGTGGGGTCGAGAAGGGCAGCGAGGAGGGCGCCGCCGATGAGCGGGGCGGTCATGTCGGGTTGGGTGAGCCCGGCGCGGGTGAGCACGTGTCCGGACGCGCGCATGAGGAGTGGGAGTGCTGGAAAGAATGCCCATGAGTGTTCATAGGCATATCCTTGCTGCGCGATGTGGGCAAAGTGAAACGCGTCCCAACGAAGCAAGGACGAGATCCAGGTCCATGTCGTATCAGTCACAACAAGCCGAGAAGAACTGTCGAACGGGGTCAGAAAATACGATGATGAGACAACGAGTATTGCGATCAGGACCCGGCTGAGTAGCGAAAGAAGAGTCAACGTTCGCAAGTGAGCTTGTACTTGGGTCTCGTAGGCCATCGAACAGGAGGTCAAGTACAAAAAGCGATACAAAACAGGCAACGTCCGACTACGAACGTAGGTACTACTACTACAAAGTACGCAATAAAGCAGCGATTAGTCTATGTAAAAAATCCGAGAGATATCCAAGAACGTCCAGGTGTAAACAATGAACCGTGCTAGAACAGGTATCATTGGTCGACCGCGTCATGTCCGTCGTAAAAAAAAACGAATGTCGCAGGGAAAGACTCGACCTATTCTTTTTTTTTTGGTTACGCCGAGTCAGTACTCAAACTCTTCTGACACCATCGTGATAGATCCACGCATGTCGCCTTTGCGTATCCGCCCGGGATCGATTTGCGCAGCAACCGTCTTGCGTACCATCGCATTCAGAGATGTCGGCCCACAGCCTGAGCAACAAAATTTCAGCTTCACGACGGCTTTCGGGATAAAAAACGACAGACATGCGACGACAAGAGCCCCCTTGGCTATCAACACCTCCTCCGCAATCAACTTGTCCAACTTGGGCTTTCCGGGCCTTGCATGCTCGGATACGATATTGATATCATGCACTTCCTGTTCGTCCATTTCAAATAGCAGCTCAGCGTCCGAGTCACCCGACCTGAGCGCCGTCGAGGGCACTTGGAACGCCACCGTCTTTTCAACTTCTGACGTGGCATCGTGGGAACTTCTCCCAAGCGGGGCCGCGGACGAGTCCAACGGTGAATACGCATGAAACAGCGACTCTGAAACTTGCATTTTCTCCGACGAGGCTGTGCCCGGTCGCCCAGAGAGGGGTGAATGAACAAGAAGCTTGTCGGTCGATTGGGCAGACAGCCTCTGGTTCTGCCGCGTTCGGGGCTCGGGAGACGATCGTGTGGGCGTCGTCGCTCGCCGACCGTCTTCAGAAGGCCGGGCGTCCCGTTCTGCCTTTTCCGCGGCAGAGCGCTTGCGAGACCGCAGTCGCCGAAGTTTGCCCTCATTCCTTAGCTTGTGGCTGAGGGACGTTTCTCCAGGCAAAGCCACTTCAACATCACCATCAAAGTTGGTGAGGTCCAAAATGTTTGTCTCGTGTGCCATGTGCATCTCGTCCACGGGTGGCTCGTTGTCCTGGTATTCGCCGAGGTAGTAGCTGAGGTCGACGTCGCTCTCTTGACTATCGTGGCTGTCTATAGAGTCCCTCCGAGATTGTTCACGCATGAAATTCGGGTGAGGGGGTTCAAGTTGTTCATCGCGCACACTTGGGGCAGTCAGAGTAGGAGGGTGTTGGAGAGGTAGCGGTTTGAAATTGGTGACATAAATGTCAACTTGGAGCGCTGACGGAGGAACGATCGACATGCAGTGACGTATAATGGACGCACACCACTGAAGATGACCTATGACACAACTGAGCCCGATCCTCTTTCGCCAAACCAGCTCAACTTACTGTATTCGCGAACGAGCCAAATAAACCGCACGCGCTTCAGCTCGGCACCCTTGTATCCCCAGCCACCGGGTTTTCCTCCAAGGTGTCTCCCGTCTCTGCCCGAGACACACATGCACATGTATTGCAAGAGAGACGCACCAAAGCTTACGCCCGAACCGCCAGCGATGATGACCCCGGTCGAGTAGTTTCCCCATCTTGCGCGCTTTGCACTCCCGTAGGGACCATCAACGTACGCACGCAAGAGGACACCATTCTTGGGTAATCTGTCCGAAGGGAACGAATGAGGTACATCCCCCCTAGACCGTTCCTCCGTCAATCGAGAGACGAGATTCCATAGATCTTGCGTCCAGCGACCTTTGGCGCGTATAAAAAATAGCATGACGCGTCCTGCATTCGTGGGCGCTTCTTCGTCGCAAACAGAGGCGCACGTGAACGGATGAGAGGTGAACCTGGACACGGAAGGGATGTTGAGAAGGAAATGTTGACCCGGTGACCATGGCAGGAAGCCTGGCGTGATGAGTCGTAGACGAACCGTCCGTCCTGAAACAAGCTCGGCATGCATATAACCGACGGGTGGTATGTATGAGGACGATGAAACGTAGAGAGACGCCCTGAGAGGGTTATGCGGGTAAGAGCTCGACAGCCGTGCTTGAGACGTGTTTTCGGGAGTGGCGGAACTCTTGTCATGGAAATAATAGTTGTGGAGAGGGCTGGGCGTCCGACCGTCCTTGGGAAGATGCGGAAAGCCGGGCTCCACAGTTCCACGGTAAACCCGATCCATTTCCCAGGCGTCGTGTTTGGATGTCCCAGGGGATATTTGGCCCACGATACGGTTGGCGTAGAGCCACCACGTCCCTCGCCAGAAACGTTCACCGACCCAGACAGCGAGAGCGACCCAACACCAGACAGCAACGGGGGGATGGTGCAACCACGCGAAGATGATCATGGCGGGGACAAGGAGAAGGTGGGCAATATAAAAGTACTCATAGAAGCGTCTGCGGATCGGATGTATCGAGAGAAGGATAATGAGCGTAAGGAGCGTAAAAGCCTGTTGTGAAATGAGCACGCCGGCTGGAAGAGTAAAAGTCCACGTACGATCCAACCAAATATAAAGGGATGATAGTCCCAAGCATAGATGTACGCTACGCGTCCCGTATTCGAGTTGATATCTGTGGCCAGCTTGATGCTCCAGAGGATGACGTGGATAAGGGTAAGCAGCCATATGAGCCTCCCGATCCATCTGTGTAGCCAGGCGAGCTTGTCAAAAAAGAGTTGTACCATGAAAGGAATGGCAAATATAGCGAAAGGAGGTGCTTTGAGGGCAAAGAGAACGCAGAGGGGAAGGAGTGCGAATGCGATCTGACCAACTCTGGCAGACGAGGTCCAAAGAGACTTTGAGATGGTGTACTCGGGGGTGTATGGCATATAGTTGATGACATCACGACGGAACTGCCAGACCTTGAGATTGGGGTCGATGTAATCTGGGCCGACGAACGCGAACGCGAGGGACACGAGAGTGAGTATGGCGAGAGAGAGGAGTTGAGCATTAGATGGCAGTGGGGTTGGCTGGCGGTGGGGCTGGTTCGTGGCCAGGGAATGCTTCTTGCGCAACGTGCGACGACGAATGGCCCACTTTGACCACACCGCACCGACGACACCGCCTCTGAAGCCCGTCCAGTGAAGAAAAGCAAAGACGAGGAAGACGGCAAGGACTCCGATCCAGAGAAGGAAGGAATAACGTTGACTGGGAATGCTGAGGGAATGCGTCGTCAAATAATCGGTTATCCACTCGAGATTGTCCTCTGTTGACGCCGACTGGCTCTGAGTCGGAGCGGACGGGGAAGCCATGACATTGGGGAAGAAGAAAAAGTTTACAATGCTATTTATACTACAGCTCGTGCCCGGACACCACCTTCCGAATGCATCAGCGTCGGACGAACCGCAGCCGCAGCGAAACACAAACCTCCTTGCCCGTCTTCCTGATCTTCGCTAAAACTTCATCATAAGGCACCTCGCCCTCTACTACTACCTTTTGTTCCTCGAGGCTCACGCTATACGTGATCCCTGCGTGTCGGATTCATTTCTCACCTCGCTCTCAATGAGGACGGCGCATACCTTCTACTTTCGACAGCGCCTTCTCCACCGCACCAGAACAACCCCCGCACGACATCTACTCGGAATCAGCCCCCGTTCTCACGTGGCCTCGCATCCCCTACCTTGACGTTGAACTCGTATTTGCCCTATACGTGTCAACATCAGCCCGACGTCCATGCGGTCCGACAATCACGCACCATTGCAGTAGATGGATGGAATGATACGTGGTCAGGCGACGTCTCCAAGCCTGGTTTTATATGTCACATGTGCCTCGGTCCCGTCAGCCTCTGCCAACAGACATAGCAAATGACGCGATCTCGAGGTCATCTCGATCCGTAATCCCACGCTCTGTCCAAAATCCCACGCTGTTGCACGCCATAAGGTGAGCTCCTATCTCTGGTATGTATCGTACTCCGAGAGCGATCAACCGCTTCCGCAGCCCCAATTCCAACCGTGCTCTCAGCCTTGTCAAACATCATCATCTCGTGCGCATCTCGACTTCGTCGGATTCCGTGGACACCGCTTGCCACCCTGCACCGGTATCAGGTCTCCCCCGTATTCGATCTACGAATGGCCCGAGGAAACCTGGGCAATGAATGATCAATATTCAAGTCATGTATATTTGACCGAGACTCACTTTGCAGGAAAGGAAACTTGCCTTGCTCTTCTCTACTTGTGAGGTAATACACTGGTATACCAGCAAGTACAAAACCTGTCGACGGCGTGAATCACCCGGCAGGCACCCATTGTTTTTCTACGCACCAAGAACAGATATAGCTTCGAGCGGTGCTGCGATAATCGGCATACACAGCAAAAATATCGCAACAGCACAAAATGTGAGGGGCGTGATGATCCACGTTTTGTAAGGCCTGATATATCTGACGTTAGGATCAACAAAAAAAATTCGGCTCGTCCATACCTCGCTAGATTAGGCTCTTTTACCCGTAAGATAACGAGCCCAAGAACCTTGGTCGATCTTCAGCTCTGCGGAATATGAAAGGAAAGGGTCACGACGCACAGTTAAAAAATAGAACGACCAAAGTGCCACCACCGAAAAATTGACCAGTGATCGGAACCCGCCCCCGAAGACGACGAACACAATCGTCATGGCCGTTTGCAATAAAATGGCGTTCATTGGCGTCCCTCGCGATTTATTTAGCTTGCTAAACATAGCGGGAAGGTACCCCTCTCTTCCTGCGGCTCTAATGAGTCGTGCGGAAGTAAATGTTGATCCTTTTCGCTATGAATAATCAAGAGGACGATGGGTTGAGGGAGAACATTCACCGTTGAGAGCACCGAAACAGGACACTGCAACGCAGACGGCAAACACGACTCCGCCGATTTGTCCGAAAAGTACACGACCAAAGTCGAGCGCAACGGCGTTGCTGCTCCCTACAGTTGCCTTGTCGAGCACCACAAGATATGACACGTTGGCAAGAAGAAACAATATCTTTTCAATGTCTTAGGTGTACCTCTTTCACTAGAAAAAACCACTTACACAAACGATCGCCATGCTGAGATGGATGGTTCTGGGTATATTTTTCTCCGGATTACGTATTTCCCCACCAACATAGTTTGCTTGATCCCAGCCATCAAAAGCCCATAACCCCGAATAAAGTGCGAGAGAGTATGCTGAGGGACTCTTGCTCGAGTCATCGAATAGAGGCTCCTTGAACGAGTCCGATGCTTGACCTCTAGCTAGCTGTACAAGACCCAATACAGTGATTGACATCTACAAAACAGGCAATCTTTTCCTCGTTCTTTCACAAGAAACGTAACATACCAGTGCGCAAATCTATCACCATTATATATTTAAGCTCAGCGTTTTATGCTTCAAAATCCACATACCTTGATGGTAGTAAACACGACCGAAGCTCTAGTCCCCATATTCCGTGTTGCAGAACAAATGACGGCCACGAGAAGTACTGCTACAATCGCAGTAAGTTTGATAGACCATTGGGGAATGCTGTCAGGTGACACCTGGTCACGAGTAATATGCCACATGAGTCGGTTGAGATATTCTGCAAAGATGAGACTGATAGCCGCATTGCCACCTGGAACCCAAAAAGTTGAGTATTCAGTGAGAGGGATTAAACGCAGCATGAACCTGGTTTCAATGCCGTAATGGCTGTCCAGGCAAAGAGGTATGATATGAGAGGTCCGTAAGCATATAATAAGTAGGCCTGGGCGCCACCGTCTAAGGGTATACTTGACCTGACAACGGATCAAGTTGGATCAGTGGCTACTTGGAAAAGGAGTCAAACATACCCCAGTTCTGCAAAACTACTTGCGCCAGTCCATGCGAGCAGCCCAGACGCAAGCCAAACAGCTAAACTCGCCCCGACGCTATGCGTGTTTGCAACCACGATACCCGGAGAAGAGCTAGATGGTGTTGTCAGCATGAAGGCAAGACAGCGAAAAATCGCTCTCACAATATCCCAGACCCGATCTAGCGCAAAGGTCTCCATGAGCCAAACGAGACCAACAAAAAGGGTCGACACACCTGCGATCCAACGACCAGTCCAATACCTGAAGCCCGACCATGCAGCAAGACTGACATGCACAAGACGACAAAAGACGCGTACCGTGCACCAAACTAATGCTCTTCTCCGCACCGGGGCTCTCTCTCGACGACGCATCGCCCTCGCTGACGCTGGCACTGATCGGGAGTAGCTCCCCTTGAAAGTCGAAGCCAGAGAAGGAAAACGAGCGTCCTCGTGCATGTTTTGCCAGCATCGGCCCGTCGGTAAGCTCGAGGTCGCGTAGAGACTCTGTGGATGACGAGCGGGAATGGCGGGCATGGGGCGTGAAGGAAACATGTTCGCTGGTGGTGGTGGACGGGCTACGGGAGCGGGATATCTCAGGTGACAGCGGCATTCAACGAGTGGAGTCTGAAACAAAATCGTAGAGCGTGGGCATATTGTGGACATGTTACCCCACGACGACGACGGAAAACATTTTACATATAGTGCTCCTCTTGAAAGAGACCCTGCGCTATCTCGAAGCACCTACATGTGCCTCGATGCCTCATGGCTTCCCATCGTGCACACAGCATGTTCGCAGACGACATTCTGACGACTTTGTAGCAAATCATCGTAACCCATAGTGCACTCGTGGATATCAACCGGTCCATATCGCGGATTACCATCTCTCCCTTGATAACGTTCCACGTATCATGTGCGAGCGTTCCTCCTGGTAGATACTGTGTTCGGCTCATTTTCCCTCAAGGTATCGACGTCAGTCTTGCACGGGATTCCCGAAAAACGATTTATTCTGTCAGTCTGGCCAAAAATGACCAGTCGCTCAGGGACGTGCGGGAGAGTATACGCTCGGGGGAGATGCACCGCGAAGAATTCTATCCGCCTCTGTAAGGCACCCTACGTAGCTGTGCAGGGTACTGACCATCCCTCAGCGCCATCGACCCGGGTGACCACATTATTGTATCCGTCAGCTGCAGTTCACAGTGGCAGAAGCAAATGATCCCTATTGACATCTATCTTTGGGACGTTGAGTGTATGCGTGCGGAACAAGGCATCAGATGTTGGTTTTTTCGGATTTTTTTTTCCCTGTTGCCTCGATCCCTCATCTTGGTCGATAGCATATCAGAAAAGGGTAAGAAGCGTCGAAGTGGTAGTCACAACACACCAGTCGGTATGTGATGTCCCACCGGTTTGCGCTTGTACTTCATGCATCTTGCAAGTTGCGCAACTATGACCCGAATCATTGATATTTGTTCGCTGTGATTATATGGTTCTCATATGTTTCCTTCGTGTCCTAAGGCTCGTCTTAGATTCAGGCTCCTAATTATTGGCAATGTAATGAGTGGTTATTCCTCTATTTCGGATGAAAATGAACTCACTGTGTACCAGTCAGGTGTCGGAAAGTCCTCGTTAATCCGCAAAATATTTGGCGTTGAGGATGTTGTGAGTGACTCGATTGTGTTACATATACTGTTTTCTGAGTTTACATCAAGTCTGTCTCTGATAAAGTTTGCGGTGACGCTGATATTGACCGAGAATTCGTCTTTCCGGAGAACAAGCGATTCGTGTTCCATGACAGCCTCGGGTTCGAGGCTAGTGACGAGCAAAATATAGAAATTGTAAAACAATTTGTTGCTAGACGGCAGGCGATGCCCCAGCTCAAGGATCAGTTGCATGCGATATGGTATGAATGTTCGCTCCAATTTACCCTACTGACGGTGGAACCCAGGCTCTGCATCGATATACCCTATTGTGGCGGTCGCTTGCTTGAGGCGGGTGTAGGAGATTTTTTGCGGCATAGAAACGAAATTCTGGGCGACAGTGCGCCGTTTTCTCTGTCACATCATACCTGGATAACCCACGAACGCTTCCTAGTTCCCCTCGTCGTCGTGCTCACCAAAGTAGACCTACTGGATACGCAGCTAGAGCCCGATCTATCGGAAAATGAGACAAATGAGACATTAGAGCACTCCAAGTCTTACATGAATCAGCATTGCATCGGGCCCCTTTACGATGCAGCGGGGGGCGATATCTCGCATGTCGCCGTTTCTTGTATGTTAGAGCCATACCCAGACTGTTGAGTGGGAGCTCTGATGGTGATTTAGCGGAAGAGGGTTACTTTGGGTCTCTTATCGACCTCGTCAAGGTTACAGATGAAGCAATGGCCAAATACCATGTCGGCGAGGTACAAGGAGAAGATTAAAAAATCGACATTTCGACAGATATGAGATCACGACTGTTGTAGGTTAGCACACAATATGCTATGCAATGAAAAATCAAATTTTATGGTACGAACCAAAGTTTCAGCTTGCAAATAAAGGAAACGGGAGTCCAGCGTGACGAGGTTCTCTGAAGAAATAATATTACAAATTAAACTCGTCAAGGAATATATAGGGTATGAGATATTGCACATCGAACCAGTGACTCTGCCCGCTAACTTCATGCATGCGCCGGTAGTATACTCATCACAAAGGACCGGATGTCACTATCCGACCAATCCGTCGCTTCAACTCTTCAATCTCATGATCCTTGATACTGTAACGCCGTATCAGTCCTTTGATTCTCCAACACGTGATCGTGCCCTCCCAGTAGCACGCCCAGATTGCCGTTGAACCCATCGACTGACATGTCCATGAACCGCTTCGGGTCTCTCGTACGCCTGCAGGGCGAAAGTGATCATCTCCTCTGTTACTTGGCTGGCCGGGGGCCAGGAGAAAGATGGCTTGCATGAGGCAGACGGGGTTGACGATATGGGCTATGAGATGTTTGACGTCCTTTTGGCTAGACACGAATGTTAAATGAATGAGCCATTCTTGATTGTATGTGAAGCAAAGAGAACACACGCTTCCTGATATGTCTCGTACATCGTCTTGGCGACATAAATGACGACGCCGGTGATGGGGACTAATACGCCTAACGTGGCATCCCCTGATCCAGAAAGGGCTTTAGCCAGCTCTATGCCCAGTTCCAGTCGAAAGAAGTGTACCTTGTCCGGATCACTAAAGTTCCAGACGGTGATGATATCTTTGCGGATAACTTGCAAACATTCCTTCAATGTATGACCGCGAAAGACGGCGCTCTTCAGAAGCATCTTCCAGTACTCCGTGAACAGGATCAGACATCACGTGATCTCCGTAGCGTGAACGCACTTTTTCTCCCAATGCTACGACCGAAATTCAATGGGGGGGGATAGGCAGATACTAAAATACACGTACGAAAGTGATAATTCAATGAGTTTTTGGTAGTCGGTGGCCCAACCTGTCTAAAGAGGCGTTGCAGCGGCTTTCACCGGCACCTCTCGCCATACGGTAAACTTGGCCCTATACTAGGCTTTTGGCGACAAAACACAGGGTGGACGATCTCATACGCCACGTCGCCTACGTCCAGAAAAAAGTGCTGCAACATTATCAAACAAATTTTGCACCCCGAAACCGAAATGCAAAGAAAAGCAGGGGCGAAAGGGAGAAAGAAAAGAAATTTACCCTCTGTTCGAGTCACAGTCCAAAGTCCATATTGTTGGATGGCTGACTCCGACCGGCAAAAAGATGTGAGTGATGATGACCAATTGATCCTCGGCATCATCATGAGAATTGAGTCTCGCAAAGCGAGTACGTCCTCGCCGTTTGTAAAAAAAAAAAAATGTAATCATGCTGAAGAGGAGGGGAAATGGATTTCCTTCAGAATTTCCGGGAAACTAAGAATGTGCCCCTCAGCCAACAGCGGATCAATTTCAGAGGTAGCAAGGAGGGCGTATATCTAATGACCATTTTCTTAGCTATGGTGGAAAATGGCAAGAGGATGGCTGGAATGACTATACCTCGTGAGCATCCGAACATATCATATCACTGTCATACAGTAGGACGTCGATGGATAACATGAGATAGGACGCACTGGCAAGCGGGATCGTCACAAGACGGTCATCTTTTCCATGTATTTATCATCGACAATATGCAAAAGATTTGGAAGAAAATTATAGATGAATGACTGAGGCGTAACTGGTGTTGCCGGTTACAAGACCCAATACAGTAATCGACATCTACGGAACAGGCAATCTTTTCCTAGTTCTTCCACAAGAAGAAACGTGACATACCAGTGCACAAATCTATCACCATTATATATTTAAGCTCAGCGTTTTATGCTTCAAAATCCACGTACCTCGATGGTAGTAAACACGACTGAAACTCCAGTCCCCATATTCCGTGCTGCAGAACAAATAACGGCCACGAGAAGTACTGCTACAATCACAGTGAGTTTGATAGACCATTGGAGAATGCTGTCAGGTGACACCTGGTCACGAGTATTATGCCACATGAGTCGGTTGAGATATTCTGCAAAGATGAGACCGGTGGCCGCATTGCTACCTGGAACCCCCCAAAAAATTGAGTATTCAGTGAGAGGAATTAAACGCGGCATGAACCTGGTTTCAACGTCGTAATGGCTGTCCAGGCAAAGAGGTATGATATGAGAGGTCCGTAAGCATATAATAAGTACGCCTGGCGCCAACGTCTAAGGGTATACTTGACCTGACAACGGATCAAGTTGGATCAGTGGCTACTTGGAAAAGGAGTCGAGCAAAACTACTTGCGCCGGTCCATGCGAGCAGCCCAGATGCAAGCCAAACAGTTAAACTCGCCCCGACGCTATGCGTGTTTGCGACCACAATACCCAGAGAAAAGCTAGGTGGTGTCGTCAGCGTGCCAACAGCGAAAAATCGTTCTCACAATATCCCAGACCCGATCTAGCGCGAAGGTCTCCATGAGCCAAACGAGACCAACAAAAAGGATCGACACACCTGCGATCCAACTACCTGAAGCCCGACCATGCAGCAAGACTGACACGCACAAGACGACAAAAGACGCGTACCGTGCACCAAACTAACGCTCTTCTCCGCCCTGGGACTCTCTCTCGACGACGCATCGCCCTCGCTGACGCTGGCACTGATCGGGAGTAGCTCCCCTTGAAAGTCGAAGCCAGAGAAGGAAAACGAGCGTCCTCGTGCGTGTTTTGCCAGCATCGGCCCGTCGGTAAGCTCGAGGTCGCGTAGAGACTCTGTGGATGACGAGTGGGAATGGCGGGCATGTGGCGTGAAGGGAACATGTTCGCTGGTGGTGGTGGATGGCTACGGGAGCGGGATATCTCAGGTGACAGCGGCATTCAACGAGTGGAGCCTGAAACGAAGCCAAAGAGCGCGGGCACATCGTGGACATGCTACCCTACGACGACGACGACGGAAAACATTTTGCATACTCTATCATTTAGTGCTCCTCTTGGAAGAGACCCTGCGCTATCTTGAAGCACCTACACGTGCCTCGATGCCTGATGGTTTCCCATCGTGCACACAGCATGTTCGCAGACAGCATTCCGACGACTTTGTAGCAAACCATCGTGATCCATAGTGCACTCGTGGATCCAAGGCATGTCCATCAACCGGACCATTTCGCGGAGTACCGCCTCTTCCTTGACAACGCTCCATGTATCATGTATGAGCTTCCTCCTGGTAGATACCGTGTTTGACTCATTTTCCCCCAAGGTATCGACGTCAGTCTTGCACGGGATTCCCGAAAAACGATCAATTCTGTTAGTCTGGCCAAAACTGGCCAGTCGCTCGGGGACGTGCGGAAGAGTATACGTTCCGGGGAGGTGCACCGCGAAGAATTCCGTCCGCCTCTGTAAGGCACCCCACGTAGCTGTGCAAGGCACTGAGCATCCCTCAGCGCCATCGACCCAGATGATCACATTATTGTATCCGTCAACTGTAGTTCACAGTGGCGGAAACAAATGGACGTCCCTATTGACATCCATCTTCAGGACATCGAGTGTATGCGTGAGGAGCAAGGCATCAGATGTTGGTTTTTTCGGATTTTTTTTCCTATTACCTCGATCCCTCACCTTGGTCGATAGCATATCGGAAAAGGGTAAGAAACATCGAAGTGGTAGTCACAGCACACCAGTCAGTATGTGACGTCCCACCGGTTTGCGCTTGTGCTTCATGCATCTTACAAGTTGCCTGCAACTACGACCCGAATCATCGAGATCTGTTCGCGGTGAGTTGTGGTTCTCAAGTATTTCCTTCGTGTCCTAAGGCTCGTCTTAGATTCAGGCTCCTAATTATTGGCAATGTAACGAGTGGTTATTCCTCTACTTCGGATGGAAATGAACTCACCGTGTACCAGTCAGGCGTCGGAAAGTCCTCGTTGATCCGCAAAGTATTTGGTGTTGAGGATGTCGTGAGTGACTCGATTGTGTTACATATACTGTTTTCTGAGTTTACATCGAGTATGCCTCCGATAACGTTCGCGGTGACGCTGATATTGACCAAGAATTCGTCTCTCCGGCGAACGAGCGATTTGTGGTCCATGACAGCCTCGGTTTTGAGGCTGGTGAGGAGAAAAATATAGAAATTGTAAAGCAATTTGTCGCTAGACGGCAGGCGATGCCGCAGCTCAAGGATCAGTTGCACGCGATATGGTATGAATGTTCACTCCGATTTACCCTACTGACAGTGGAACCCAGGCTCTGCATAGAGACACCCTATTGCGGCGGTCGTTTACTTGAGGCGGGTGTAGGGGATTTTTTGCAGAATAAAGACGAAATTCTAGGCGACAGTGCGCCGTTTTCTCTACCACATCATATCCATATAACTTATGAATGCTTCCTAGTTCCCCTCGTCGTCGTGCTCACCAAAGTAGATCTACTGGATATGCAGCTAGAGCTTGAACTATCGGAAAATGAGACATTAGAGCACTCCAAGTCAAGTTACATGGATCAGCATTGCATCAAGCCCCTTTACGACGCAGCGGGGAGCGATATCTCGCATGTTGCCGTTTCTTGTATGTCAGAGCCATACCCAAGCTGTTGAATGGGAGCTCTGATGGTGATTTAGCGGAAGAGGGTTACTCTGGGTCTCTTACCGACCTCGTCAAGGCTACAGATGAAGCAATGGCCAAATACCATGTCAACGAGGTACCACGGGCCATTGCTTCCATCGCACAACGTGTCAGCATCAAGGAGAAGATTGAGTTATCACTATCGTACGTGTATTTTGGTATCTGTCTATCCTTTCCCCACTGAACTTCAGTCGCAGCGTTGGGAGAAAAAGTGCGTTCGCGCTACAGAAATCACGCGGTTCTGATCCTGTTCACAGAGTACTGGAAGATGCTTCTGAAGAGCGCCGTCTTTCGCGGTCACACATTGAAGGAATGTTTGCAAGTTATCCACAAAGATATCGTCACCGTCTGGAACTTTAGTGATCCGGACAAGGTACACTTCTTTCCACTGGAACTAACCCGCGTCTTGACCGCGCTCTAGTGTCTGCTGGATGAAAAGGTCATCGCTGCCCTCTTTCGTACCGGCAATCCCGGAGAACTCGGGGATACACAGGCGAGTATGTGAGTGGAGCAAGTAATTCCTTCTATCAGGTATCAATATTTGTCGTTCCTCAGGACCTCGTTCGCCGGTCTACTTACGTCGGGCATAGAGCTGGCTAAAGCCCTTTCTGGATCAGGGGATACCACGTTAGGCGTACTAGCTCCCATCGCCGGCGTCGTCATTTACGTCGCCAAGACGACGTACGAGACATATCAGGAGGCGTACGTTCTCTTTGCTTCACATACAATCAAAATGGCTCATTCATTTAACATTCCTGTCTAGCAAAAAGGATGTCAAACATCTCATGGCCTATATCGTCAACCTCGTCTGCCTCATGCAAGCCATCTTTCTCTTGGCCTCGGCCAGCCGAATAACAGAGGAGATGATCAATTTCGCCCTGCAGGCGTACGAGAGACCGAAGCGGTTCGTGGACATGTCAGTCGATGGGTTCGACGGCAATCTGGGCGTGCTCCCGGGAGGGCGCGATCACGTGTTGGAGAGAATCGAGGAATTGATATGGCGTTATAGCATCAAAGATCATGAGATCGAAGAATTGAAGCAACGGATTGGTCAGATAGTGACATCCGGTCCTTCGTGATGAGTATACTACCCGGCGCATGCATGAAATTAGCGAGCAGAGTCACTGGTTCGATGTGCGATATCTCATACCCTATATATTCCTTGACGAGCCTGTAATATTATTTCTTCGGAGAACCTCGTCACTTTGGACTCTCGTTTCCTTTATTCGCAAGCTGTAACTTTGGTTCGTACCATAAAATATGGTTTTTCATTGCACAGTACATTGTGTGCTAACCCACAACGGTCGTGATCTCATCCGTCGAAATGTTGGATTTTTAACGAGTGTTTGGTAGTCTGGGACCTGGCTCATCTGAACCGGTGCTTCAGCGGCTTTCACTGGCACCTCTCGCCATACGGTAAGCTTGGTCCTATACTAGGCTTTCGACGACAACACAGGGTGGACCATCTCATGCACCATGTCGCCTACGTCCAGAAAAAGAGTGCTGCAACGTCATGAAACAGCATTCCGCACCCCGAAATCAAAATGCAAAGAAAAGCAGGAGCGAAAGGGAGAAAAGAAGGAAATTTGCCTTTTATGTTCGAGTCACAGTCCAAAGTCCGTATTGTTGGATGGCTGACCCCGACTGGCAAAAAGATGTGAGTGATGATGACCAATTGATCCTCGGCATCATCATGAGAATTAGGTCTCGCAGAGCGAGTACATCCTCGCCGTTTGTGAAAAAAAATTGTCATGCTGAAGAGGAAGGGAAATGGGCTCCCAGTCAAAGTCCGACTATCTTCGAAGAATGCCTTCAGGATTTCCGGGAAAATGTACCCCTCAACTAACAGCGGATCAAGTTCAGGGGTCGCAAGGAGGGCATATATCTAATGGTCATTTTCTTAGCTATGATGGAAAATGGCAAGAGGGTGGTCGGAATGACTATACCTCGTGAGCATCCGAACATACCGTATCACTACCATACAGTAGGACGTCGATGGATAACATGAGATAGGACGTACTGGCAAGCGGGACCATCACAAAAGGGTCATCTTTTCCATGTCTTTATCATCGACAATATGCAAGATTTCGGAGAAAGTTATAGACGAATAACTGAAGTGTAACTGGTGTTGCCGTTTCAGGTTTTCGTTACAATGAATAAGGAGTGGGATGGTCTCGTCTAAACATCGGGTCGGAATATGGTGACAATTACCATTGGGATTGGTCAAGGAAATACTTCCGGCGTGCGTCTTGACTAAGTATATGAACCGCAAAGGTGCCTGCATCGACCATTGCCCATCCGTGGTGGCCACGTCGCTTGGAATTTGGGGGAAGAGGCACA
>JBBPMM010000214.1:0-42342 GCA_038090335.1 Solioccasus polychromus | reverse complement strand
TTTCCTTCCTTTTTTCGTTTTTTTGTTTGCGGTGGGGCACGTTTTTTTTTTCCCCCCCCCCCCCCCCCCCCCCCCCCCCCCTTCAAATGATTCGACATTTCTAATAAACACATTCCCGACAAGAGTAATACTGTTAAACAAAGGATTATGCGTCGACGACTGATGCAAAGTTCATTTGTTGACTGGAGAAGGTGATCGATTTCGAAGCACATCGCAGTTGCTTGCACGCTCGACATCCTATTCGAGACACAAATTGCGTCTGGATCAGGGACCTATAAGACAGTGCATATAGTTGCTCCAACCGTGGTTGAAACTGCAGTCAGACTCTGAAAGTAGGTCTCAACATCGCCACTCGTTGACCAAAGAAAGACCTACCACGTCAAGCACCGCGGACTGCATCACCGGTGCTGCAAGAGAGCTTCTTGATCTCATAAATACTGTGATCGAGGCATAAATTCGAGGAATCAGGCAATTGTTGATGCAGGTGAGGTACTAGGGGGTTACGGTTCGTGCTGTTTCGTGTATATCTCACCACTAAATATCATGTGGGCCAATGATACTACGCGTAAGCGTGTTTGATGCAAGCTATGAATTCATTAAACTTACTCAATTTCCTGATGTGTGTTCAATCAGCAATGTACAATAACGTATGGTAGGCTCTCTTCTAAGTGGATCGCCGAGAAGATAACAGATAGTATTGCTGAAATCAACATAGCTATCTAGTTTCTTATTATGGAAAGATGGTGAGGTAGCATCGAGTAAACGAAAGTCTAGCGGAATGTGATGTCATAGCAGAAGGAAGGGAAAAAGGAAACGAGTTCGATAGGGAAAAAAAACACGTAGTAGTGGATATGAATGCAACATGGTTGGACCGGTATCAGGTTTTCTCCGCTCCCTTGCTCTGCTTCCGTCGCTTGAAGCTATTTAGGATCCTTCGCCATAGTCCTGGAGCAGAAACGGCAATGAACTCGACGCGCTCGATGCACAATCTCTCAATCACCTCGTTCAACCTCGAAGGTACAGTAGGATATGCCTGGATACTCTTGCTCTGAGAAGCAAGAGTTTTCCAGAACTCCACGATCGCAAGTTGTTCGTTTTCACACTCCTGCAACACAACAATCAGGGGACAAGTCCGCCCACCGGCCATATTATAAAATGTTTCCAGTACGTGGACATTCTGCGACGAGAGGGGGGAATTTGCCCTGAAAACGAGCACACCAGGAACGAAGTCTAGATTCTTTACCCCAGGCTGTTCCAGAGCGCGCTGGTCCACGTGGATGAGCTCGTACGTGTGATCCTCTATGTCAACCATCTCTTTTTTCAAGATACGAGAATCGAGAGAGGAACCAGGGTCGGAAGTGATGTCGCCAGGTTCCATGTCACAAATGACTACCCTCCGAGTAGTCATACTCTTCCTCGTCTTATGGTCAACCGCCGTCCTGCGAAGTGAGCCGCGGAGAGTGGGGAGAACTGTCGATAACAATGATGGATCGGCTGTCCGAGCAGGGAGTGTCGAGAACTTGACGATGAGCTTGCGCAATTTATCCTGCGACTCTGCGCGCCGTTCCCGCATGACAGGATTTTCGAGGTAGTGATTGAGTGTCGTTACGCACGCATGAGCATCGAAATACATCCCATAGTCCGACAACCTCGCCGCATTCGAATCCCACCACAGTTCCATCTTTTCTAGCTGGTGCTCAAGACCAGTCACGACTAATGCGATAGGTACCTTCTTTCGGCAGACCGCAACGTAGAATAGGTCGTAGCTTTGCTTGCTTGCTCTCGCGAGTCCAGCAGGACGGATGCAGTAGAGAAGTAAGTGGATGCCACCCGAGTCGGCCAATGCTTGGATCAGCACCTTCAGATAATTCTCCGCCTGGGTAGCAGGAATCGTTCCTTGTGTCCCTTCGTTCAACCCCGCAGTGTCCCAGAGGACAAGCGATGTCCCGTTCACCTGAACGTTGTAACGCTCATGCTGAAATGTGCACCCGAGAGCGGCATCAGAAGTGCGCGCGACATATTCCCCGGCAATGAGGTTGATAACTGACGACTTCCCGACACCGGAATCGCCAAATATGACGATGTTTGGCGCTTGGACGCCTGCAGCCGGCTGAGGAAAAAATGTTGAGTAGCAGAACGAAATGAAATACTGTTCAATTTTACCACAGGAGTTGTGGAGGGACTCTCCTGGATAGGTCCTGAGTGAGGGGAACCTGTCGATGTACTTTGACTGGTTACAGGGTTTGGGTCCGCTTGTGGTTGGGAAGTCATTTTTACTATTAATTAGAAACAGATTCGAGACGATGTTGGTATAAGAATAATCAAGAGACGTGCCCTTGCTCTCTGAGTCGACTGCCGTCGCTGTGGCTCCAAGAGGCACGATGTACTGGATGGCAATCTCCGGCTGCGTCTCAGGGTTGCGAAGAATTGAACCCACTTGCTCAAACCTTACGAAACAAATGGAATGAAATTCCTCCGAGACGTGAGAAATGTCTTGCTTGATCGTGGACATCAAAAATGTGTCTTGCAAGCGCTCCGTGTGTGAGCCAGTTCGCGGCTCACATCATGATCAAGCTGGCGCTTTGCTTATCTACTCCGCCGCAGATAGCTTCAAGGACCATTGCAACTACTTCATCGAGTTCTAATTCGACAGTATAAATTAGATCCACGAGTCAGGGACTAGGATTCAGTTAACGTCGAGTCTCAAACTCACAATTCTGGTATCCGTGCCCCTCCGTATTACCTGGCTGCCCTTCAGACTTTAGACCTGCTTTCTTTCCCATTCCATCGTGGCTCGGCGCATTACTCGCCCAGCGGCTCAGAAATCTAGAATGTCATCTCGGTTCAACCGGGGCCACCGGCCGACTCGGGAACTGGCCGACTCAGATATAGCCACCACAAGTAGTAAGTCGACTATTGAGGTGATTGCACTCTCCCCTGATTCCCAAGCATAAGGCCATGAGACGAATTGTTTTGTCTACCATTCCGTTCAATCGATGGCCGAATTCGCTAAAATGCACCGAGTGGCCGAAAATCGTGAGTCCTCGTGAATTACACGATACGATCATGTATGTTCAGTGACTGGTGCTAGCGTGTGGCCTCACGCACAAAAATATAATCCTCTTCGGACAAACTGGCGTCGGAAAGAGTTCGGTGGTTAACTTGATGGCTGGTCACGAGGTGGCACAATCATCCCCTGGAGTAAAGAGCTGCACCCTTCAGGCGACGAGTCATTCTTTTTCACTTTCGCCAGATTTTGAGCAAATGTTCCACATCTTTGACACTGTAGGACTTGGAGAGGGCGATAAAGAAGGTGTCGACACCCTCTTTGGTGCTATTAAGAGCGCCAAGAACCTTATAATGACCCTGAGCAGCGCTGGCGGTATCGACCTCCTTCTCTTTTGTTTCAGGGCCGGCAGAATAGATGTCCAATCCCAGCGCAACTATCGCCTATTTTACGAGGTGCTATGTGACCGCAAGGTACCTCTTGCCATAATAGTCACAGGTTTGGAAACTCAAGCTAGCACTATGGAAGAATGGTGGGTCGAAAATGGAAATGAGTTCGAAAAGTATGGGATCCGCGCCGTCGCGCATGCGTGTATCACTTCGCTCCCCGCATCTCCGGTCATGGATGCGAAGATTCTCAAGAGAAAACACGCTGAGTCGCGGCGTGCTCTTCATGAATTGTTTATTCGAGCCAAAACCCCAATCTCCCATTATATCTTCGAACACGAAAAGAAAAATTGGATCGTTGCCTTTATCGGGAGGCTCGGTTCAGTTCTAACGCAACCTGAATCCGAGAAGGAGAAAATATTAAAGAGGCTCGTGAAACGTTGCAAATACTCTAGTGAAGATGCTGAGAAGGTAGCAAAGATTATTTTGGAATCCACCCCACCTGACGAAGACGCAACTAGTAAGTTGATCAAGCAAACCCGTAAATTTGTATCTCCCTCTAAATTCAACAAATTAGATCATGAGGAGGAAACGCAAAGGAATGCTCGAAGTTGTTTCGTATATCGTGCCATGGAGTCACTGAGCGAGTTCGCTCAAAGGCACAGTAACGGACAACCCGGTGAGTCTCAGTGAATTATATCATAATTATGTCGTTACTCAACACAACCTTCGGTCAGTATACAGACGCAAGCATAGAAATATGATTCTCTTTGGAGAAACTGGCGCTGGAAAGAGCTCAGTGATCAACTTAATGGCTGGTAGCCAGGTCGCGCAACCGTCTTTAAACGCAGGGGGCTGCCTCGAGGCAACGAAATATTCCTTTATGCTCTCATCGGATACTGAACAAGTGTTTCACATCTTTGACACAGTAGGACTCGGAAAAACAGAGACAGGCGTTCATGTCTTCCTCGATGCTATTCGGGGCGCCCAGAATCTTATTGCGGCCCTAAACAGCGCCGGTGGCATTGACCTCCTTCTCTTTTGTGTCAGGGCTGGCGCAGTGGGTACCCAGCTGCAGCACAATTATCGCCTATTTTTCGAGGTTTTATGCAATCACAAGGTACCTCTAGCCATTGTCGTTACGGGCTTGGAGAACGAGACTGGAGCTATGGAGGAATGGTGGAGCCAACATAAAGATGAATTCAAAGTGCATGAAATCCACCATGATGCACATGCATGTATTACTTCGCTCCCTAATTCTTCGGTCATTGAAGCGGAGGCACTTGCGAGGAAACATGTGGAATCACTAGGTGCTCTTCAGAAATTGTTTGGTCGAGTCGAAAGTTTATCTAAACGCTTTTCCGTCGATGAAGCACCAAGCCGGATCTTCCCCTTCGCCGAGAGACTCAGTTCGTTTCTGCCAAAGACCCCCTTCGAGAAGAAGAAAATGAAAATGCTAGTCAACATACTTGAGACACGTTGTAGGTTTTCTCATGATGACGCTGAGAAGGTGGCGAAGATGATCTTGGAATCGAAAGCTTAGTTGTGGAAGGGCGTGCAACTCCCAACAAGTATGTTTAACAGCATTATTGGCACCGCTGACTACTGTTTTCGTCTCTACGAGTTATTTTTGTCTTTCTCTGCCTCTCATCTACAGCTTGTACATTCAGCCGGATTAACTAGATACATGTGCCCGTACAGCTAAGTACTTATGTACAAGTTCACTTGGTTTGGGTTGCATGGATTTACCGGCCATATGTAGTACTGGGGCTAGTGCAAGGATCAACCGCTTCCCCCGGCGGGGATCCCCCTCTGTCCCCTTGTCCAACTCCACAATGTCCAAGAGGGTCGGTGATATCTTGCTTAACTGCATACTGTAATGTTTATGCCGGAATGTGCAACCTAATGCATCGTCGGAGGTGACTGGCGAGATAAGCATCATCGACTCCGAATCTACTGTGCTAGCACATTTGCTGAAGTCGTTCTTCATGGACACACACAGACATAGATTAGGTACGAAGTCCTCTGAGAATGGCTTGAAGATGCACGTGTGCCTGTTATCTTGACCTAGACTTTGATCCATATAGAGCCGACATGCTACCCACCCACCAAACTCGGCTGTGTGACTCAATCTCAGAAGTGCAATCTTCGTTGGTGAGATGGTGGATGTCCTTCGCATCACAGTGGTGAAGAGAAGTGTGAAGCGGCAAGGTCAACCCGATGGCAGACGACGGCGGGGATGAGTAGGGAATGACCGCGAAAATGGAGAACAGACTTGCCTAGGGCTCCAATTGTGGACTCCAATATTGAAGGCCCACGCACTGCAGGCCAACGGAAATTCCAACACATTCGAGTTGTCGCGTCACAAATACTCAAATAAATATGGAAATTCAGCTGCCCGCACTGTAAATTTGGAACCCAAACCGAAGTATTATTTCTTGAAAGCGATTACGGAACAGAACCAACTCGCTTAAGCCCTTGTGATATGGAAACTAAACGGGGCGCAAATTGAATGAATTTCTTTTGTCCGAATGTGGGAAGGGAAACCAGAGCTGGACAGCCATTGCTACCATGGTCCTCACATTAAAAACGTGTCCTGCATGCAGCCCTTTGTGCAAGCCAGTTCGCAGCTCACGTTATGATCCAGACACCTTGCTCACCTACTTCGCCGCATGGTAATGAGAGTCACTTTCTCATCGACTTCTGCCAGGCTCTGCTAAATTTTGGATTTGCAATTCTGTTCTCTCGGTTCCCTCATACTACCTTTAGCAAACTGCAACATAAAATATGTCATGGTTGTGCCTGTGTGTCCTTGTGAGTCGTAAGCCCAACAGCACGGAGGCAATAGACAAGTACATGGATGCCATCCGATCGCCCGGTGCTTAGATCAATACTTTTAGATAATTCTCTGCTTGGGCAGCTGGAATTGACCCTTTTGTCCTTTCATTCAATCCCGTAGTCTCCAGATCCAACTGAACGTTGTAATATCCATACTGAAATGTGTACCCAAAAGTGTCGCCGGAAGTGCCACGACAAGTCCCTTACAATAAGCCCGATGACTGACGACTCGTCGACACCCGAATTACTGTATATGACAACGTTTTAGCGCTTAGATGTTGACAGCGGGCTGAAGAATTGTTGGTTAGCAGAAATACCATTCACTTTTACCACGGGAGTTGCGGAGAAATCCATAGGTCCTGAGTGAATGGACCATATCAGTATGCTGTTGTAGAATTGAGGTCCTCTCGTCACATGTCCAGGAAGTAGTTTCAGGGTGACCTCGGTGAAAGAATGATCAAGGGAAATGACGTTGCTGAGTTGCTGTGGCTCCACAAGGTGCAAAACATTTAGCTCGATGCAGGTTTGCAACTTCGTACTGGCAATCTCCTGTTGCATGTGTAGGGTCCGAAGCCTACAAGATGAAGTTCCTCCAAGAGATGAGAAGGGAATGAGTAATCCGCTCAGTGACTGAAAGGATAACTCGAAGGTGATAAGTTCGAAGTAAAATTACATAAAAAGAAAAACACAAGGCATTGGTAAAGTAGCAACAATGAAGCATCTTGCCTGATAGTGAACAGCCTTCACCCTGATCAAAGTAAGCGCCTCATGTGCGAGCCAGTTTGCAGCTCAAATCATGATTCTAGCGCTTCATTTGTCTGTCCTACTGCAGGTGACATCAAGGATCACTGCAGCTACGTTACCATTTCTGATACGACAATATAAATTAAATCCGTGGGTCAGGATTCAGGATTCTGTTAAACCTGAATCATAAACTCGCGACTCTACTATCCGTGCCCCTCTGTACGGTCTGACTGCCATTCGGATTTCAGGCCCTCTGCATTCTTTCCTGCTTCTCTCATACTTTGCACATGGCCCCTCCGTTGACTCGGAAACCCAGAATGTCATCCTTGTTTGGGAACATGGGCCTAGGAACTCGGAAATCGACCAACCTGGATACAGCCATCACAGATGGTAAGTCAGCTAGTGGAATGAATGTACTATCTCTTAATTCGCAAATAGAAGGCCATGAGACGGATACAAGCTATTTTGTCTATCGTTCCACGCAAACGATGGTCGAATTCGCTGAAATGCACCGAATGGTCGAAAATGGTGGGTCCTAGCGAATTACATGATATGATAATGCTCACTCAGCAGCTTCTGTCAGTCTGTAGTCCCAAACACAAAAATGTAATCCTCTTCGGGCAAATCGGCGCTGGAAAGAGCTCGGTGATTAACTTGATGGCTGGTCGTGAGGTGGCACAAACGTCCCCCGACACAGAGAGCTGCACCCTTCAAGCAACGAGTTATTCCTTTACGCTCTCACCAGATGCCGAGCAAGAGTTCCACATCTTTGACACGGTAGGACTTGGAGAGGCAGATAAAGGCGCTGGCACCTTCCTTAGTGCTATTGAGGGCGCAAAAAAGCTCATTACGACCCTGAGCAGCACTGGGGGTATCGATCTCCTTCTCTTTTGTTTCAGGGCCGGCAGAATAGACGTCCAATTGCAGCGCAATTATCGCCTATTTTACGAGGTTCTATGTGACTACGAGGTACCTCTCGCCATGATTGTCACAGGTTTGGAAACTCGAAGCGGCGCTATGGAAGAATGGTGGAATGAAAATGGAAATAAATTCCGAGAGTATGGGATCCACACTATCGCGCATGCATGTATCGCCTCACTGCCTGCTTCTCCGGTATTGGATGCAAAGATACTCGCGGAGAAGCACGCTGAGTCGCGGCGCGCTCTTCGGGAATTACTTATTCGAATCGAAACCTCTATCCCCCATTACATCTTCGAACACGAAGAACGAAATTGGATGTTTGGCTTTACCAAGAAGCTCGGTTCGCTTCTGACAGGGCCTTACAAGAAGAAGGGGTTGGTAAGGAAGCTCGAAAAACGTTGTAAATTTTCTCGTGAAGACGCCGAAATGGTAGCAAAGATTATCTCGGAACATACCCCGCCTAACGTAGACACAACCAGTAAGTTGATTAAATAACCATGGATCATTGCTCCATCTCCTGATGTACCTAATAAATCACTAGATCATGAGGAGGAAATGCGACAGGGCATCCAAAGATGTTTCGTCCATCGTGCTACAGAATCACTGAGCGAATTTGTTCAAACACGCAATAACTACGGAAGTGAGTTACAGTGTATTAAGTGATAATCATATCATTACTCACCACTACGTCGGTCAGCAAATAACCTTAAAAACAAAAACTTGATCCTCTTCGGAGAAACCGGCGCTGGAAAGAGTTCAGTGATTAACTTGATGGCTGGTCGCAAAGTCGCGCAAACATCTTCCAGCGCAGGGGGCTGCACCCGTCAGGCAACGAGCTATTCCTTCACGCTCTCACCAGATGCCGAACAAGTGTTTCACATCTTCGACACAGTGGGACTTGGGGAAACAGAGAACGGCGCCAGCACCTTCCTCGGTGCTATTCAGGGGGCCCAGAATCTAATTACGACCCTGAACAACGCTGGTGGTATCGACCTCCTCCTCTTTTGCATCAGGGCCGGTAGAGTGGTCCTCCCATTGCAGCGCAATTATCGCTTATTTTTCGAGGTTCTATGTAATCAACAAGTACCTCTCGCCATTATCGTCACGGGCTTAGAGAACGAGAGTGAAACTATGGAGGAATGGTGGAACAAAAATGAAGCTCAGTTCCGAGAATATGGAATCCGCGCTGTCGCGCATGCATGTATCACCTCGCTCCCTGCTTCTCCGGTCATTGAAGAGACGAAACTTGCCGAGAAACACAGTGAGTCGTTGGGGGCTCTTCTGACACTGTTTCGTCAACTCGAAAGCCCTTCCAACCCCCTTTATATCCGCGAAGTACGAAATCGGATCTTCTCCTTTGCTGAGAAGCTTGGTTCGCTTCTGACGCGGATCCCTCTCGGGCAGAAGGAAATGTTAGTCAGAATGCTCAAAACTCGCTGTAAGTTTTCTCAAGATGAAGCTGAGAAGATGGCAAAGATGATCTTGGAACCGAGAGCTTCGACTTTCTAGCTATGAGCTGGTGAATCATATCGTCAGGTTTGACGTTGAAATTCTACTTACTTCACGTCGTGTAAGGATGCGCCGGACAACTGCGCGTGGATGGCACGGGTCGACGACATTACGACGATTGTTTATAGCCTGTAAAATCAGTTGGATTGACTACGTACAAGTTCACATAGTTTGTTTAAGGTCCTAAATAAATATGGATTCAATTGCCGAGTCAGGCCTATATGGAATCCGAACCGAATTGCTGTATAAAAGCATGTATGAAATAGGACTAGACACATGATTGTTTAAGCCGAGGTGGGTGCAAATTAAATGAGTTCCCCCCGGCTAAATGTGGAATGGAAGCGCGGGTACAGGGTCTGTCATATATCTATTGAATCTTGAGCGCTGAGCAGCCATATGTGGTGGGTGTTGAATTTGATCTTCATGGGCAATTGGTACATACACCGCACCTTCAGGTTGGATATCTTCCAATGGTGGGTGCGTAGTAGAGGGTTTGGGTCATTCACAACTTCCTCCGGAAAACACGAGGCCGATCGGAAGGATCAAGACCACGTTTCTTCCGCAAGCATCGACAAGCTCACCAGTACCCAGGACTGATTTCGAAACCATGTCATGCAAGCGGCCCAGGCGCGTACGAGCTAGTTCGTGGCTTATGTCAGCGCCTTACTTACTCCTGCAGACTACTAGACTCAAGAGTCACCGTCTAATTAACTCATGCAAGACTCAGCTAGGTTTCGGATTTGAGACAATTATATTTGCCCTTTCGCACTTTTTAACCCACTCGACAATAGCCCGCCTTCCGGACTTCCGGCCATACTACTTTCTTTTCCGCTCTCATCGTAACTTTGTGGTTTGTATCTCACTGCGCAGTAACTTCGAATGCCTTTCTGGCGGTGGTTTTTCCAAGGAAAAAACAGCGTTGATATAGGTTCGACTAGTGAGCCAATTAAATTACTAAGTCGTTGCTCCATACCCTGACCTCCAAATCGTGAGATTGCAGCACAGATGAAGCGAAGCAGGACATTCCGTCGAATCGTTTCACTTACCGTTCCATGGAATCCATGAGAGAATTCGCTCAAAGGCACAGTTACAAAACCGGACCTGGCGGTGAGTCAGTCTTAGTAGATCATTGGACATTGTAACATTGCTCATCGTTATCCTCTGTCTGGGGTTTAGTGTGCCCTAAACACAAAAATGTGATCTTTTTCGGACTCACCGGCGCAGGAAAGAGTTCCGTGATTAACTTGATGGCTGGCCGCAGGGTCGCGCAAAGCTCTACCAACCTTGGAGGAAATGGCCGCACTTTTCATGCTACGAGTTATTCATTTACACTCTCAGACACTGAACAGGAGCTCCACGTCTTCGACACAGTCGGGCTCGGCGAGATGGGCTCGGATGTAAACGCCTTTCTTGGTGTTATTCAGCGCGCCCAGAGTCTCATTACAACCCTGAATAACGCTGGCGGTATCGACCTCCTTCTCTTGTGTATCAGGGCCGGCAGAATAAGCAGCCAATTGCAACGCAATTATCTTCTATTTTTCGAGGTTCTGTGCAACCAACAGGTACCTCTTGCCGTGATCGTTACAGGATTGGAAAATGAACCCGCCGCTATGGAAGAATGGTGGAGCAGAAACGGAAATATGTTCCAAGAATATGGAATCCAAACCTTCGCGCATGCATGTATCACGTCACTCCCTATTTCTCCGATCATGGATGCAAAGGTACTTGCGGAGAAACACGCCGAGTCGCTGGACGTTCTTCAGAAATTGTTTAGCGAAGTCGAAAGTTCCTCTCGCCCCGCTTACATCGATGAAGTACGAAACTGGATGCTCCCATTTATTGCAAGGCTCAGTTCTCTTCTGACGAGGGTCCCCTTCAAGCAGAGGGAAGCGCTGGTCAGGAAGCTTGAAAAGCAATGCAAGTTTTCTCACGATGATGCCGAGAAAGTGTCGAAGATGATCTTAAAATCGTGAATTGCAGCTTTATATGTGGTTCCGTGGACGTGTCAGATCGTGTTCTTGAGTTTGATGTTGACATTGTGTCGCTGGCTTCGCATTTACGTGTTTTCATTAGTTATCTTTACCCTTCTTCCCTATTTCTCTGGGCTGCCTTTGTGGTCCATGCCAATCGGCGAACTATGTGAGGCTAATCTATATGTGATAAACACAAGGGATGGAGCATAATGTGATCAAATTGGATCGCCACGTTCATGGTCACCCCACCGACCGTACACACTACATGCATCCCCTGCATGGTACAGGCACTTCACACTACGCATATCAAGTCAATGTGATCAATTTATTCGCTGTAGGGGCACGTTCCGTTGTGACGACGAAACGTGGAAGGTGGGCGCGAGTGCCAAGGGAAAGGTGTTTAGCCGATGACGAGAGTAAGGTAATGAACGAAAGGTGCGCTCCGGTGGCGCAAAACGATCAATATCGGACGGAGACGGAAAAGGAAGCTATCTCGCTTGAACAGGAACTGACGCTTCAACTTGTTTCTCTTCAATCCTCGTACTGGATATATGGATAGATTTATACAGAATATGTATGCATGGTCATTGGAAAGCGCCAGATTGCTCGAGCCGGATTGGTAGCCGGACGCACAGTAATCCTTATATCACATAAGATTGAAGACACATGTATGCAACCAGTGAGCCGTGCCATAGCAATTTCCATTGTTCAATGGAGTAGACGAGAGTCATACGGATATCATGAGCATTCCAACTACATCTGCAAAAACAAGGTGAAACCAAAGTCCCTTCCCTCGACGATGGTAGTACGTCGTGAACAGGGACTATGAAAGGAACATTGGCACGCAGAGGATGGCCAAGAGGGGGTACGCTAATAGACGTCGGAAGTACAGTTGGGAGCGTAGCAGTCTATCTCGAGAAGGAGCTAGATTATAAGCAGTTCTAGAATGCGGGGGTTATAAGTGGATAGGTAAATTTATTGAAAGACGTCACGATTGGGTGCACGAACTCGATGTCGTGCCAGAGAGGGCATAAATCACATGTTGTTTCCTTTCAAAAAATGAGTCTGAATTGGATTTTCTGGCATGGTCCGGCAGTGCGTCTAGGCAGGTAGGAGGACCAGTACTTGGGCAGGATGTTGAATCCAACGTTGACCTTGCGTAATTCTGACCGACAACATAGCCAGCAATCATAACACAAAGCCATCTCACTCAGAAGTCAGGTCAGCGACAAAGACGAGCGCATTAGCGGGCCGAGGTGATGACAAGGATTGGGCAAGGGAACAGGGGGCACGTGAAGGGGACGGTTGCGACGAGAACAACCCCTCGAAGTGGAAGTGTTAAAGTGAACCCGGCCGGGCCGACGTGTCGACGTAGGGGACGACAAGTGGGGATGTCGGAGGCGGCAGTAGGACGATGAAGAGTCGGGATAACGTGAATATAGGGCGGTGATATGACGCCGGCGAGGACACGGGAACGAGGACATGAGACGTGAGAACGACGGGGCGGAAAGCGACAACACGACCATGAGGGCCAAAGGTGGTGTAGGTAGGGTGAGGAGTACTATGTGAGGAGAAAAACGCAGGTCAATGTGGAAGCAGGGGGGGGGCGGGAAAGTCAGGGTGATGCGGTCGACATAACAAGGCCGTATGGGAGTGTTGAGGAGAATACAAGCGAAGACGGCAAAGACGGTGACGAGGATAATGAGGACCCAGTCTCAAGGCATGACCAGGACAAGGGTACGAAGCGTCACCTTACGTTACTTACGGCAGTCTGAAATGGAAAGCCAACTATCGTTTTCCCGGAGCCCGGACGCGTATTACAGAGCGACGCTCTCAGGATGGCGCATTCATAGCAAAATAGTAGTTTCTGAGGCCTTTGGCGAAAAACGGTGTATTTATCCCTATTCGTCCGTTGAGTCATTCCGTGGGGACAGTGGGACATTCAAACATCGTCGGGTCACCACTATCAAAAATTTTGGTCTGGCCAACTCGTGACTACTGGGAACCGGAAAATCACTTTTCGGAATCACCTTCCGACGCAGTATTTCATCAATGTACATGAGCATGTTTATGGGAATGTGCTGGGTCCCTTTCTGAATCACGCCTCCAAGCGCAAGGACGTCAGTCACCACCTAAGACGAATCGTGATTGATAGCCATGTTCACTAGGCACCAAGGATAGGAAGACATCATCCAGCAACTCTGCAACAAAGTATTAGGCTTGAAGGACCCGTTCGGTCAGGAAGAGATAGCCTCAGCGAAATCATCAAGCCTCCAAGTACGAGATGTGGGCTCGAGTGCGTCCAGCGCCACATTGACTTGCTCCTTCCCGATGCTCATGCTCACACTTATTGGACAGAAATTGAAGTTGACAATCCGTTCGACAACTTCGTGTGGAACTTGCCAACTTCAATATAGCCTGTCGTGAGCATGAACAACTACGGTAGCGCGAAATGTTGTGCGCCGATGACCACGTTATTGATGCTACAAAGTAGCTGCTTGGATTCACGATACTGCAAGCAAGTCAACAAGTTTATATTGGATCGACTCTTCAGCAAGTAACTACATCAGCGACCCATCGAAACACCCTTCCCAAATTCTACGAGAAGCCCGTCGGATCCTGCAGGCTGGAAGAGCTCAACGATGTGTGGTGAAGGCCAAAGAACACGATACGGTCATCAAACATTACACCGATGCGCTGTCGCTCAATGTCGCCAATCCCAGCGAAGTTCCCTTCAGGCGGAACTAAGTGTGGACCCTTGTGAATTCATGTGGATATTCATAAGGGCTGGAAGAGCTCGGCGACAAGATCATGATACGGCTATCGAAAACAATATCGACGCAGCTTTCCGGCAATTTTTTTCTCGAGCGGAGCAGAGTAAGGACGCCGATGAATTCCTGGGGCCAGGCACTCGTAGTAAGGGTTTACTGTAAGTTCCGTGTTGCCCCATATGGACCTTACTATTAAAATAATCTAGGCTATTTAGCCCGATTTTTCGGGTTATGCAGACGGGCGTGAACGATGCTTGGCACTCACAGTGAGACAACTGAATGTATATGAAATTAGTTTCATGAGGTTCATTTCCTGTGCCGCTCTATTTTACCTCGGTGGTATGCAGACCGGGTGCGATGGACATTGCTCAAAATCCGCGTTGTTGCAAACGTCTTGTCGGTGCGTTATGGCGGTCTCATTGTGAAAAAGGATACCAGTTCCTGGTAAATAAAAAAATTACAGGTATCGCACAATATAAAATAACGCAAAAGTGTAATATAATTAGTTGTCCGCCGAGTTAGCAACCAGATCTCCTGCTGTGTCTCCATCGTTCCCAATTTTTTACGACCCATCGCCACAAACAGGATGGGGAAAGGGTTTTGACCTCGATGTGGTCGATGAATAATTGCTCGATCATCTTGGGAAAATTGGAAGGCGTGGTGGGAAATGCTTGGACGTTGCTCTGGTACGAAGCAAGAGCACTCCAAAACTCTCGGATTGCTCGTCCTTCGTCGTCGCAGCCTTGTAGCAAGACGATCATGGGGCGGGTCTGTCCACCGGCGATCCCATAAAACACGTCTAGCATGCGGAATTCTTCTGGCGAGGGGGCAGCATTTCCCAGAAGCGAGGTACAAAAGACGAGCAAGCCAGCTTCGGAGCACGTACTCATATTGAACTTTTTGGGGGTAGGTAGTTGTAGGACATGCTTGTCCACGTAAATGAACTCGTATAGCCGACCTCCAATCTCGTCTTGCTGTAGGTCTGACTTCGTGAGATTGGTTGCATCAGATGACCGGATGAAGTCGCTACTAGCGCGTTCCATGTCACAAATAATTACTTTCCGAAGAGCTGCACTGCTGACTGATCTTCTCCTAGTTGGAGTCCTGCGAAAGGAAGCGCGGAACATGGGGAGGATTGCTGATGTAAACGATGGGTCGATTTTCCAGGCTGGGAGAGCGGAGTACTTGACCAGGAGTTCGCACAGCACATTCCGTGATGCAGAGAGCCGATCCTCCATGTTGTAGCTTTGAATATTGAGTGTCGTTACGCACGCATGGTCATCGAACCGCATGCCATACTCCCGTAATGACGCCTCATTTGCGGTCCACCACGTCTCCATGTTTCCTTCTTGATGCTCCAGACCAGTCACAACAAGCGCGATGGGCACCTTCTTTCGACAGACGGTAACGTAGAATAGGTCATAGTTGTGCTTGATCATCTGCGTAATTCTGCCGGCGCGGATGCAGTAGAGAAGCAGGTGGAGACCCCCCTGGCGAGCCAGTGCTTGCATTAACGACCTCAGATAATTCTCTGACAGGGTTGCGGGAATTGTTCCTCCGGCTGCCTCGTCCAGTCCTGTGGTATCCCAAAGAGCGTATTGCTTCCCATCTAGAAGGACGGGGTGCCGCTCGTGCTGGAATGTACATCCAACAGCGCCAATGGAGGAGAATGCCACATTCTGACCGGCAACAAGATTAATGATAGACGATTTTCCGACACCCGACTCGCCATAGATTATAATATTTGGCACATGGACGTCTGTACTTTCCTGAAGAAATCGCTAAGCAGCTGATGAGGATGAAGGGTAGTTCACTTTCACCTCTTTCTGTTTCCCTGAAGAATGTCGTGAGAGAGGGACCCGAGGTGGAAAATAACCAGGGGGGCGGCTTCGAAGCTGCTCGAGCGTCTTGTTTAGTTTCTCGGTATCACCACTTGCGTGTGATATCTTCTGCTCTAGGGCACTTCGCTCCCCGGCTAACTCAACACTCAACCCATGATTGTTCGCCGGAGCTGCCTCCTCCTTTTTCTTAAGCCGGCCCAGTTCATTTTCGCACTTTCTCTGCGTTTCCCGCACATCCGCACTAAGATTAGCGCCGATAGATGTATCTGCCAATGACTTTCCTTTCCGCAGTTCATCCTGAACCTGTAACGTCATTGCCTGGAAGGAAATAAACTCGGACACAATCTGCCGTGCGGACTCTGCAGTATTTGAATGACGCCGCATCATGGTGCCGGAGTCAACGAGGGATTTAAAAATTCCACGTTGTAGAGCTACCTCTCGCTCGTCCCCTTCTTGTTCGGTGACACAACTCCAGTTCGTGGTGACAATACGAATGTTGCTGAGGCAAATTTCACCGCAGAGTAAGCGAAGTCTACTGAGGTTCTTGCACGAGACATCGTCTACTAGAGGATCTGAGATGCGGTACATGTAAATGATTCCATTGAACTTCCGCGACTCCCTGTCAACGAGATGAGCAAAGTTGAAAAGGACTTCGAATCTACTTACCCTTCTTCGGGCTCCAGAAAAAACACAATCTTCTCAAGTATGTCCGTATCAGTAACGCTCTCAGATGAATCGCCAAAATCCGGTATGCTAACGAGCATCACAGTGCGACCAGTCTCTTGGTCAACATAGTAAGCCGTCCGGATATCTACCGTTTCGCTAGCGAGATCGTGGCCCATGTGAATCTCATCATCATTGGTAAGAAGACGAATGAACTAAAAGAATGGCATGTAAGTTTTGGCCCCGTAAAATTATGAAATTCTCACCGTCGACTTCTCTGGCAAAGAACAAGAAATTTGAGTTTTTTTACAACATGCAAGTCATGAATGTGAACGAACCAGTGCCTGTCGTGCCCATGACTCTGTAGAATAAGGTCAGCTCAGGAGGCCAATTTCTATGTCAAGAAGGATGCATACGCAACCATTACATCGGGACTGGCCTCGTCTTCTTGGTCCATTGCACAGACAGAGTGGTCAAGACGCGTTAGGGTGTACTTGACTTAGGATGAAGAAAATGGTAAACTCGTCGAACACTTCGAGTTCGCCTTCTTGCGGTAGGGTGCTGTGAAGAAGGGAACTCAAACACGAGGCCATGCAGCCGACATATGAAGTGTTCACAACATTGAGCGATAAATAAATGTAAATACAAACGCGGGAATCAGTAAACGGTGCATACTCGAAGAACTTGAGACTGTTGGATTCACTTTCGATAGGTGCCACCATCCTGTGATCATTATTGGGTTTCCCCGATGCCCGCTGCAACTCCACCACAATCATCTCAACGCGGAGCAAAGCTTCAATTAAAGTAGGTGGTATCCTTTTGGGGTTGAATCTTCGGCTTCGAATTTGACTGACGAATTTGTTCTAGATTGCTTGCCGCAATCCGTCCAGCCAATCAAGCCCTGTGGTAGTGTGTGGAGGTGGAGCTTAATAGGACTAGAATCTTCACTGAAAAGGTAGGTGCATACACGTATAGAACAGGGGGTTGCCATTGAGCGCTACACGTCATGATCTTCTTCAGCATACTTATAGAAGTTGATGACGTTTCAGGTAAATTATCCCCAAGGCCCAGTCAAATCACACATCATCAAGGAAATTCTGATCTGCTACGGACAACGCCATAGTGATACGAAGACCGCCGACTTTTCCATTCTAGCAGGCTACTATGTATATCACCAATCAGACACGATACACGGTGCAGTTTATACGGAAATGACCTTTAGCTAAGGTGTTTTTTTACTTCAGGATTCTCGAATTCAATGTTCTTTCACTCCACGCCCAATCAGAGGCGCGTGGACATACTACTGACCTCGACGCAACCCTGATACCCTGTACTCGCAGTTTTGTGAACACATGATGTGAGCATGTGAGTTCGTCATCATGGCGGCTTCGAGTGCCCATATAATAACTACCATGTGAGTGAAGTGTATTCACAGATGCAGCTTATCAGCCTCTAATATGAATGAATTCGTCCTTCAAAATTCTTGGCCCAGGCTTGCTTTCACCTCTCAGTTTCGAGAACCATCCTTTTCGCTATCTGCCGTCGTAAATTTAGAGAGCTGTCTTTGTAGCGAATGGAAGAAGGGAGCTATAGCGCGTCCGCCGGAGGCGTAACTTGTGAGTTTGCGCCAATCGCTTCCCTGAATTTCTAACAAATCTTTGAAAGGAGGCTCCGATTTAGAGAAGGAAAGAAAACGAAATTGTTTTGTCTTCAGGTTCAAGAAAGAAATGCATGAATTCACCGAGAATGCTCGTATTGTGGATGATCCAAGCAGTAGGTCCGACAGATAATCGTTGCCGCATTACTTATTGCTGTCTGTTTTGTTAGCATCCCACCACAGGAACGTAGTTCTCTTTGGAGAAACTGGCGTCGGCAAGAGTTCGGTGATCAATTTGATGGCTGGCAGCGAAGTCGCATTAACCTCTCCGAACGCGAAAGGATGCACGCTCTCTACAACATGCTACTCTTTCGACCTTTTAGGCTCTGAAAGCATACTTCACATCTTTGACACCGTCGGACTCGGAGAGCCGGTGTCAGGCTCCAATATGCCCCCTGACGCTATCAGTGGCGCTAAGGCGCTCATTACTGCTTTACATAATGCCGGCGGCGTTGACCTCCTCCTTTGCATCAACCGCCGTATCACTGAAACGGTACAGCGAAACTATCAACTCTTTTTCGACGGCTTGTGCAAGCGTCGGGTACCTATCGCTCTCATCGTAACAGGTTTGGAGCACGAAGATGACATGGATGGTTGGTGGACGAAGAGTCGTGAGGGGCTAAGGCAATTCAAGTTCGTTGCACATGCTTGTATCATGGCTCTCCCGAGCACAGCTGTCACTGGGTCCCAAAAAATCATGAGGAATCGGGCACGCTCGCTGGAAGTTCTTCGAAGCATGTTTCTTGAAGCCGAAAGTTCAACCTCCCCGAAAGTCCATTTCTCGGAGGAGCTGAAACGCTGGCTCACCGATTTTATCAAGAACCTGAAGTCGTTTTTTACCCGCAACAATAAGAGGCAGGCAATGAAAAAAATCTCGTAATGTTTTGTGGATCGCATTCTTGATCGTTCTTCATTACTCGCTGTACTATGTACATGTATGCGCTCTGTGACATAGTTTCTTGTGTAGCAAGTTACAAGTACGTGTTCATGCCATCAGTGTATGCCGAAGCTAATTCCACAATCATATCCTGAAGTGCTTGATCGGCCCTTTTGAAACCTGGTCACAGGAGGTCCAAGTTGTACCTAAACTCGGAAGGACCTAGACTAAGTTTCGGTTCGAATGGGAGAGAAACAACTCTTTATTTTTGTCCCTGTTGCACAAGGAAAGTTCATTTTGACCATCGTGCCATGCAAATGTTGGGTTTTCCTGTGCTCAGGGTGCCACCTCATGTCAAATGCTGCGACGATGGGGATCATCCTTACAGTGCTCAGTTGTCTGAAGGGCCGTAGCCGGTGGACCCAATTCAGGGATGCAATCTTACTCATGATGGTTTCAGGTTTGGTACGATAAGGATAGCGCTGCGAAAGAGTTCAAACGCCCGTTGCTTTTCGCATGTTTACGTAACAATAAAACAATACTCGTCCTGAAGTTTCCTATTCGAATTCGCAGAGACTCGGAAATAATCGACATTAGGACTGGTGTATTTACTTTATTCACTGCATATTTCATCTGAGCTCGATCCTTGCGCTCTGTCCGTCAGAGTAACCAATCGTCCGTCATTTTTCGCAATGACTTCGAAAAAAGGAACCAAGCGAAAGCATTTCATGGAAACAATTGCGTTTGTACACTTCTCGACACACGTTACATTCGAACTGACATGGATCAATATTACAGCACGGGACAACTGACATGTTCACCTTATCCATGTTCGCACAGCGTGAGGACTCTCGATTCATCCTTCTGGTATTCCTGAGAAGTCGATAGTAGGCATCGAAAACCTTCAGGGCACAAGCTAATATTTTATACGCCCGGTTCATCCTTCTTCAATATTTACATTGAGCATCCCGCCGAGTCCGCAATGTTTTACGCAAGACACTTAGGATGCTCCAGTCGCTATGTGAGAATTTACAAATGAATTATTCAGGTTATCTAAGAAGTCGACATTCGTACTGTTACCACATACTGGTTCCGTCTGAGAGAAATGCTTCTGAATGGTAGGCCCTTTAAGTCTCTCATCAACGCTGGCGTCAGCATTCAATGGCACCACAATACCACGGGGTCTGTACAAGGAATCACGTCTGGGATCATTACTGAGACTGAATGAATTGAAAAGAGAAACGGATGTGATGGTGCACAAATGGTTGCTTGGTGAGTGGTTGCATCCTCAATGTACCGTATCTAACCTGTGTTGCATTTAGTCTCTTGTATCTAGAAGCTGGGTGACGCTGTCGTGGACACCAGGGATCGTAACACAACGATAGTCACTATGCCGCTACACTGGCCCTCCGGCTATCAGAGTAAATTCTTTTAAAGCAAAGCGAAATACGGACGCTGGTGGGATCCTGAGATGAAGCCCTCGTTGACGCAAGTGAGGTATGTACCGCGTCTCGCTCACTGCAATTTTATTATTCCCTTCCATCAGACAAAGGAATAGAATCTCTCAGATAAATGGTTAAGTTACTTCGTATAGAACTTGCCAACTCAGTCTTTCGCGCACGCGAGTGAATATGCTAATGCTAAATCTTGTGCGCAGAGGACTGCATCAGTATACCAATAGTTGACTAGATATATAGAAGTGTAGCTACACGTACATAGTACTCTAAATACCATTCCTTGTCCTTCCCAAAAGCAATAACATAATGGCATATTGATACGTATTTCCAAGCCACATAATGCAAACATAAGATCGCGGAAAGATGAGAAAGAAAGCATTGAGTGCGTGAAGACAATATGCTAGGCGTGACCCTGCCCTTGTCTCGATCTACGAGCCATGATAGCTCCCACAGCAGCGGTAAGCAATTGCCTGGCAAATGAACAAACTCTGGGGAGTGGAAAGGATTCTTTTACGTGCTCGACGCACAGTCGCCCAATCATTTCGTTCAACTTTTCGTTAGAAAGGGTAGTAGGATATGCATGGATACTCTTTTTGTGCAGGGAAAGAGAATTCCTGCACTCCAGAGTTGCTCGTTCTTCATCGTCATGGCCACGCAACACGACGATCACAGGGCACGTTCGTCCACCCGCGGTTTCATAAAACAAGTCGAGCGCGTCGAGTTCTTCCGGCGGGATAACATCATTTACCAATGGAGAGGTGAAGAAGACGAGAACGCCAGCGCCCCTTATCTGGTGTTCTCGCTCTTTGGAGGTCGCATGAGCTTGCAACACGTGCTTGTCCACGTGTACAAACTCGTATCGTTGGCCATCTATCCACTCCATGCGAGTCTCAAGGGGATTGTTTGCGTTAGATGAGGAGGGAAAAGAGATAGGAGCGGTCATAGCACAAGTTATCACTTTGCGAGTAGTCGTATTCTTTTTTCCTTTTCCCGCAGATGTCGTCCTACGAAGGGCATTGCGGAAGGCAGGCAGTACCAAAGATAAAAACGATTGGTCGGCTTTCCAAGCCGGGAGCGCGGAGTACCTAGTCACGAGCTCGCGCAGGAGTTTCTGTGATAGAGAACGGCGTTCTTGTATAACGGGGTCCGCGATGTCGAGTGTCGTTACACATGCGTGAGCATCGAAGTGCATGCCGTACCGCCGAAGCACCGCCTCGTTTGCAGTCCACCACGTTTCCATCTCCTCCGGTTCGTGTTCCAAGCCAGTCACTACAAGTGCGACAGGAACCTTTTTCCTGCAGATCGCGGAATAGAATAGCTCATAGTTGTGCTGGAGTGCTTTCGTATGCCTGGAGCCGCGGATACAATAGACCACGAGGTGGATCCCTCCTGCGTTGGACAAATCTTGGATCAATAATTTCAGATTTCTTTCAGCTTCCAAAGCAGGAATAGTGCCCTTCATTCCTTCATCGAGCCCAGCAGTGTCCCATAGACTACACAGCATCCCATTTAGTTCGACGATATGTTGCCGATGCTGAAAAGTGCACCCGAGAGCATCGTTCGAAGTGTGCGCTACCTCCTGGCCGGCAATGAGATTGATAATAGACGACTTTCCAATGCCTGTCTCGCCAAAAATAACAATGTTTGGAGTATAGACATCTGCGGAGTACTGAAGAAAAAGCCACTGAGCGAATGAATATCATGAGTCGTTCAACTTTACGTTTTGGTATGGTGTCGACAGATTTGTGGACATTGAATGAATGGAACTAGCGGAAATTCTTGGAGCGACAGAATAGGTGACTTATAGTGACCGACTTCAAGTCTTATTCTCATGAACACATCAGATATGAGAACAAACAGCTTCACTTGCCTGGAGTGGGGGGCGAGTGTGGTTTCTTTAGACGTATGCCCTGGTTACACCCGTCTCCTTTGAATCTGGCCAAATGTCTGGACCGGGAACCAGAAGACTCTCCATGATTGCCTTATCAAGGGACGACATGAAACCTTGTGAACCAAGCTCCAGTTGTAGATCGTGGTAAGAGCTATCCTCCTATCACATGCTCACACGCACGGAACAGGAGGATAAATATGTGAGCTTCCTGAGATAGAACCTGTGGGTGGAAGCGGTCATAGCGAGTTATATTTCAAGTACAGCATGGTTCCGACGCTGAGCGCTGAGCGGCTAGCACAGTACACCCTGAGTCCTTGTCTGAATCGGAGCCGTGGTTGGTGGAAAGCAATGTGTAAACAATGAATAATTGCATGTTCAAGGCACTTGCCAGCCAAGTGGCGACGTTGTTGCCGGGAGATACCGATCACTCCACAATCACGCGGCAACTATATTTAATAGCTGGTAAATAACATCACAAATAAAAATGAAATCCTCACCCCTTTGGCGTCGGAAGTTACGAGCCGCAGCGGACGAATTTAGGTGGCTTCGGAGTACGCGCTGAAACATCGAATATCGAGCAGTGATACATATTATTTTTTTACCTCGGATCTCAATCAATCCACAGCTAATTTGTTCATGTACAGGATCAGCTCTCCTGGCCAACGGAATACTGCATTGTACGTCTGAAACCACACCGAAATTGAGTAAAATTTATCATGGAATTTCCGTTCATGACACTTACTCACACCTTCAAATGTAGACCCCGAGATACTTGATGTGGAGTTGAGCCTTTTGACTTGGTTGGAGTGGTATTAAGACTCAAGCTGTGTTTTGAAATGAAACTTAAGACAGACAGGTATGCAATGCTACACTCTCCGCGTTCTCCTCATCAATGGATGCATTTTCCTAGATTCTTGCATCACCCGCCCATTTACGATCGACTCATTTAGGCTTGCCAAGGCACGAACCAATTGTCACGATCTAAGTGGCTTGTCCACATTTAGAGGTTATTGTTCCGCAAACAAGTGTGCTCGCGTCATGCTCGCTGCGGGGGGCATGAGATCGGCAGACGATAAGCAAATGGCATAAACTTGAGGCAGCTATCTTCAAGATTCAAATAAGCAACGTTCTCCCTCGCGTTTAAAGCTCACTCACCTCCTCATATCTACATTTTCTCATTCTTTTCGATATACAACCCATTGAGGCCATTACTAGTGAGTTGATCCGTCTTGTTCCCGATATCCCGTCACTCCGTAACTGTCATCCAGGCACATTGATCCAGGAAAGGGAGGAAATGGAAGACTCGGCCCGAAGATATTTCGTCTTTGATGACAGAATGAACGGTAGGCTTTAGTGGATTATCATCGCTTTAGCATTACTAATTGGTAACTTTTCCGCGACAGAATTCTCCATCCGACCCAAAAACGTGATCCTCTTCGGAGAAACCGGGGTCGGAAAGAGCTCAGTGATCAACTTAATGGCCGGCTACGAGATCGCTTCGATTTCTTCAAATCTAGAGGGCTGTACACTACAAGCGACGAAATATTCTTTCCAACGCACAGACTCCGAAGCACCACTTCATATATATGATACTGTCGGGCTCGAAGAGTCAGATATGGGTGTCAACACGTTCATGGGCGCCATCGAAAAGGCGCAAAAGCTCGTTACCGAGCTTCATAGTACTGGTGGCATCGATCTCCTCCTCTTTTGCGTCAGGGGTGGGAGATTCACTAACACGATGCAACGAAACTATCGTTTATTCTCCGAAATTTTGTGCAATAATCGGGTCCCCGTTGCTCTTGTTGTCACGCATCTAGAAAACGAGGACGTCATGGAGGACTGGTGGAAGAGAAACGAAGAAATATTCGACAGGAACGGAGTGCGTTCCGTGGCACATGCGTGTATTACCGCTCTTCAGACTAATACGCCGTTGTACGCAAAGAAGCGTATCCAGTCCTTGGATGCCCTTCAGAAGCTATTCCAAGATTCCTTCAGCACTCCAACCCCATCCTATGCGGTGGACTTACGACACTGGATCATCACCTTTATCGAGAAGCTGGGGTCATTTTTGACAAAAAAGACGTTGACGTTCCTCAAGAAGAGAGATTTAACAAAAAAGCTCGAGGTATGTTGTGCAATTCCACGAGGAGAGGCGTTGAAATTGGCGGAGATGATCGTGAAAGGGTGACCCATGTGCTGCAGAGCACAGCGTTTGTCGTAAATTTCCGGATACGTAGACGTATCATAGCTTTTGGATTGTGGTTTCGGCTACCGTTTTGTATGTACACATATGCATATTGGCAAAGTAATAAATGGGTCTTGTATGGTCTCCTTGTGTACAGCGTTGACGTAGCTCGTCATTACATATTTTGAATTCGATCGAACAGGCGCAGATGACTTATTGTGGTCTAGATTCCGCAGTGGGAGTCGTTTCCAGAAGGTACTCGTCGTATCGTATCAGCCCTTCTTTTCAAATCCTTGCCACGGGAGTAGTATATATATTGCCCTAACTTAAGTCGTACGCTAATGTAATTGGCAAACAGAATATAACCCATTACCGATCTACTACAAAGACCCCCAATGAGTTGTACCTTCGAAAGAGTATCCAGGTCGACTATGCGTTATCCCCGACGTACACGGTCTACTGACGTGACCTCCTCTACTATGGTCGCGAGAAATCGCTTGACGGCCGAGTATCTTCTGTGGAATATGGGAGTTTTAACTTGTACGTGCTCAATGCATAGCCTTTCTATCATTTCCGCCAGTCTTGCCCGTGGTTCTATTTGGTCATTTGCTGCAGTGGCAAGGGGAACGACATACGCTTGGATGTCTTTGTGACGGGAGACGACCTGATCCCAGTACACTCGAGCAACTTCATCATCATCGCAGCCTCGCAATACGACAATCATGGGACAAAGGTGGCCAATTGCAATGTCGTAGAACCTCCTCAGCGCATCAACGTCGGCTGGTGAGATATGGGCTGAATCGAGTAGAGGGGAAGTATAAAAGACGAGAACACCGGCGCCTCCGTCTCCAATGTCATCCGACGCTCTGTGGGTGACCATCTGCAGGGTATGTTTGTCTACCCGAATGAACTCATACTGCTTATCGTCTATCCGAGCAGTGCATCTATCCCAGACGGCGGTGATCCCGAACGACAACTCGGTAGGAGCATCGGAGGCTACATCACAGACGACCACCTTGCGTATGATTGTAGCATTTCCAAGTTTGGCTGGGTATGACGTCCTACGAAGAGCATTACGCAACATAGGCAAGACGCGCGATATAAATGATGCGTCGGATTTCCAAGCTGGGAGCGTAGAGAAGCGAACCACCAGCTCGCGTAGGCGTCTCTGGGAATCGGATTGTCGTTGCTGGATAATTTGATCGCCAACGCTGAGCGTCGTTACGCAAGCATGGGCATCGAAGTACATCCCGTAGCGATGCAGGGCCGTCTCATTTTCAGTCCACCACGTCTCCATCTCGCCCTGTTGGTGTTCCAGGCCAGTCACGACCAACGCGACAGGGACCTTCTTCCGACAGATCGCGACGTAAAATAGGTCATAATTGCGCTTTATGGCCTTCGTGAGTCGATTGCCACGAATGCAGTAAATGAGCAGGTGGATGCCCCCAGATTGCGCCAGCCCGCCCATCAACACTTTGAGGTTATTTTCTGCTAATCTAGCGGGTACTGCTCCCTCGGTCCCTTCGTCGAGTCCCGTGGTATCCCATAGGGCGAATTGCATCTCGTTCAAAGTGATGATATACTTCTGATGCTGGAAAGTGCATCCCAGTGCATCACCGGAACTGGGAGCGAGATTCTGGTCGGCGATAAGGTTGATAATGGACGACTTTCCGACACCAGTTTCGCCATAGATGACTATATTCGGAGCATTCAATCTTTCGTCCTTATAGTGCGGAAAATACGTAACACGTTACGGAAAACAAAAGTTGTTAGAATCACCTCTTCACGGTATTTTGTGACCATTGTATGGTTGAAGGCGGGATATGATCCAGAATATGAGACACCACTATTTGGAACGACGGAACGAAGATGCTGCGAAGTGGATTCCACAACTTGATAAAAAGGTGAGGGATTCATGTTTCACCGGACGCTGTTGTGGTTCTTCCTGGTCATGCTGCATACGTATAAGTATCCCTCGGAGACCCACCTACACCACATACCCGAGCACTCTTTCTGCCACACTTTTCCGTTCCAGCCCTTGTTTCGTGCACGAATGGAGAGTCTTGAGCCGGTGTACGGAACTTCTCCCAGATACTACATCGTTTTAACTATATTAGTCCCCTGAAACGCACTTGGTTACTGAAATTCTCGGAGCATGGTATGGATCATGAGAAGTAGCAATTAATAACTTAGGTGAGACTCACCAGCGGATGGGTTCAAACCCTCTTCGAGTCTGCCATAGCTCGCCGCGCGAACGCTCAGGGGTCCAGCGACCAGGGGTGGATTATAAGGCTGAGCGATAAACGGGATAAATACCGAGGATGCCGAGGCAAAGTTGCCGTCATGAAGGTACTAACAAGTTCATATCGCAATGGAGGGTGGAGGAAATGTTTCCGGGTGTCTGAATGTCTGAGTATTACCAGTGAATTTTCTGTTGAGTAGTGCAATGAACACACTCCGGGACACTAAACTCGAAGAGTCTCATATCGATTGAACCAAAGACATTCACCAAGCTGAATAATAACGCAGTGGGACGCGGATAATGTGAATAAGACCTACCGAACACGCTCACAGGATACCGGGTGGATCTTGACAATGACCAGGGACCAGAATTAACTCGAGAATCCACCCTACATTACCAATCAAGTCACAGTGTGATAAAATGATTACATTAGCTTCAACTTGGAATTCAATAGACCCTGGTGCAATGCCCTCGGTCGGCGATGAATCAAACGCAGCGAATGACAGTTATTTTAGGTAATTTTTAGTAATTGAATTGGCGGTCGGTCATTGTCTGTTCCAAAAGTTCAAGTAGATATGGCACATCTGGAAAGTTGTGGATCATATTATCGAATGGTGCAGACTGTCATGCACGTATCTCTTCCAATTATAATCTTCAAATCTTTGCTTTCTTTTTTTTTCACACGGGTTGATAGCACTAGAAAATTTCATGTGAGTCTGGATCTACCCTTTCTCATCTAACTCGTCAGCCAAACTGACTGGATATGTACTATTCGACTCGTAATTACTTGGGGAGGGAGGGGGCCACCTGTCTCACATTGATCGATTGTTAGACCTTTTCTTAAATTTCCTATTACTTAAGTAATTTGAAAGAAAAAAATTACTTGGCCAATGTGGGCTCGAATTGAATCGATTATCCGCATTCCCGCGGCTATCGGAAAATTATGTAATTTAGAACTTAGTATACCGGGGATAATTCCGAGTCGAATGGCAAATATCCAGTCAGTTTGCTATTGCTAGCTGACAAGTCGGGATGAGCAAGGATAAGTCCAATCTAACGTGAAGTTTCTCAGCGTGTCAACAGAAGAGTAAATGATCAACCCGCTCGGGCTGTGGCGTACAAGACCATCTTTACGCCTCGCCTCTACACTCCGAGGCTCGTTACTACTTTCGTCCTCGAACTTGCGTGTCTCCGGAAAAGGAGTTCATCCATTGTTGGAAATACACCCTTTGGCCACTTCTACAGGGTCACTTTTTGGTGTGCGATGGATTTACGCATCAGATGAACCTTAACCTTCCTAGGAACGTTCTAGCTCAGCCATATAGATACACCTGCCAAAGACATGTGGCCAGTTCATGAACTGTGACTGCGACTCTGATCACCCAATACAGCGTGTGAGGGACATGACTGTTTGATGGTGCTGAGTTGATAGGTTATCCCTTCCAGTTGGTCGTCGAGCACGAACGATGATAAGTAGCTCTTTCCAATTGTGTCAGTTGTAGTTCGAGGTTTACCCGTATCGAGGATTCTACCCCTCCATGTCGGAAATTACCGCCATGCGGTCGTGCATAGAGACCGAGCACGTTTCCATCAGATCTGAACCTATTTAATTAAGCCACGTGTACATTGCGAACGTGAAGGTACTATTTCTGTTCAGGATTTTTTCGAATTTAACAGCCACTAATACTACAGTACTACTACCGTATGTTAGCAAGCCTTTCAAACACATGAAAACTGTCTGTGTTGTCGATACCGTGATCCAGAATAGCCTGTACATTCCCGAATGTGATTCGGACATCGGTGCAAGAGTGAAATCACCATGCTTAAACCACTTCCAGGTGTCACCCGTGCACGTTGAATACGCCTGAATTTCATGATGTAGAAACACCTCTCTATATCGAGATCAGGGTTCAGCTCCACTGGAATTTCCGTCATCCATGGATCATTTCCAGGAGGCACTTTGTGATTGATCTCGATCTCAAGCCAAAATAAGTACACCGCTTTGTTCGTTTAGAGTGTCCAAGGAACTATCCCGCTCCACGGCGTTACGCCTAATTTCTGAGCCTGATACCAATTACACCCCACCACCTATACACATTCAATATTCAGCTTACAACGGACGCTCAGTTGGGAGTAGTATGTCATCCTTCAGACGTTTATTGAGTCAAAAGAAAGAGAAAAAATTAAGGCCTCCCGCGAAGAATACATACTAATGTCGCTTGAACTGAGATGATGAGCAGTCGACCGGTGCCATTGCTGACGATTTCAGAGAATATGTCAACAACGAGAGATACCAACTCGTTCCCTGGAACATCAAATCTGCAATTCGTCTCACGAAGGGATGTGTTTCATGTCTTACAAGACGATATCATGAACATCACTGAAGAACGTATTCAAGAGCGCATTAAAAGATTTCATGGCAACCCATTGGCATCCTATGAGCCTTGGCACGATGCTGTGCTCAAAGAGATTATCCAGGAGGTCGTAAAATATGCGATATTGTCTCGCTGCTGAGACGAAGTGGTCGGTGAACCCACCTACCAAGATGTTCCGATCGGAAAACAGCAAGTTTCCAAGTTCAAGAAACTTGCTCGGTTTTGCGAGGCATCCAGCAAGTTAGGGCACAAGTTAGCCTGGATCGACACCTGCCGCATTGATAAGAGGGAGGCGGCTGAACTCGGCGAGGCAATCCAAGGAATGTACAAGTGGTATTCGAACTCGCACCTTTGTATCGTCCACCTCGCAAAGTCTGTTTCGATGCGAACCGGGTCGGCGACTCGTGTTTACACGAGGCTGGACACTTCAGGAGCTGTTAGCTCCTAAACGGCTCCTGGCAGCCTTTCGTCCCCCCCCGAGATAAACGACGACAGACAATGCTCTGATGTCACTCACCTTCTCGAGCGCATCACCAGTATTCCCAAAGTAGTTCTCGTCGCTGATAACAGGCATGGGGTCCAGGGGCGTAGTTTCTGGGACATCATGTCCTGGGCATCGAAGCGACAAACTGCCCGCACAGAGGATAGGAGGTACTGTCTTATCGGGTTGTTCCGTGTTACTCTCACCATCGCGTACGGAGAAGGTCAGCGCACTTTCACACGCCTCGTCGAAGCTATTGTCGCAAAAAAGCCCAATATTTTCGCATGGCCTGGACAGCCATCCGTGGATCACTTCGTGCTCCAACCATCCCCTGCATCATATCCTATCTTTGAGGCTAGTTTAGCGAAGAATAGGGATGGAATACAAGACTTCATCATCAACGCGCGCAAGTTGTCTCTGAAGTCGTCGCCTCTTACCCCAATGGAAATCTGTTCTGTCGCTGGTCCTGAAGGTTACGGAAAGCCATTTCTCATTATGTTGAAATCACGGTCAGACGTCGAATGCTCTCTGGGACGGTACAGCAATATTGTCATAGAATGTGGCGCGACGTCTCGAAACCCTTCGTGGCGCTCGACACCTCTCCGCATGCATAAGTAATCATCGCAGAGCGAAGCAGTCAGGAGAAAAGCAGGTTAGTTGTAGGGGAGGAATATATCTGCCTTTTGCTCTACGCGGAGCAAGAGGTTGATGAATTCGAAATCTCGTGGATGAAATTTGCAACGGACAACCTGTTGCGAATCTCCTATTTAGGTAAGCCTGAAGTATTAGCGGATGGGGATACGATTTGATTTTCCCCTTGTGACAACCTCCCTACGTTCCCCTATGCCGTCGAAGTAACAGCTTTCCCTGTAAACTCGAGATTCTCCACGGGTTTCTACCCACCCGATCGCTGGCATGAAACGGGCTCCCTCCGAGCCAAATATAATTGAGGAACGGCGGCGGCGACGTGGTCCACTTTCATGAATGATATTGCTTCAAAGAACCTGCCAAGTAGTACATGGCAAGTGCGATTATGTGGTCCCGATAAAAATTGAGTGACTCACAAGTGTGACATCCGGAACTTCATTCCATGATAATGCTAAAGCCTACGAAAAGTACAGTGGTGGTGGCATGGAAATAACAAAAGAGTGATCGAAACTCAAGGGTAGCAAAAACTTGTGTCGGCCAGAAGTCTACCCTGTACGAGTCGAAAACCGCGGCCCCATGATGAACGGCGGCGGCCATGCACTGCTGAGCGACTGGGGTGTGGCGCGCCGCAACTCTGCAAGGGCTTGCTGCCATGAATTAGAGAAGCTGGATCGTCGTGTGGGACGCGTCGCTGTCGTGAAGAAGAGCCCAGAAGTACGGGTGGTGAGCCGAGAGAAGCTTTCCAGAAAAGGAAGTGCGAGCATGCTGTGGAGCAACGTGCGAGAAAATCGGCGGTGACAGCGACAGCGATAAGCCATCGATGTGTATCAGACGCGCTACCCGACGCTTCCTGTGTTCCCGCCACCACCGCCGCTTTCCTTTTTAGTTAGCTAACCGACGCCACTACCATATTTAGCAGCCCCGACAGGGGAATGTTTTCTTCCTCTCATCATGTCACCCAACGTGCGCTCTCCCGCCCCTCCGCCGCATCAGGTCACATGCCCGACGCTCTCACTTAAAGTAAGTTCCCGATTCCACCGCTGGCGGGGTATAAGAACCCCGTCCCAGGTCGCCGTCGAGTCAGCCAGCATCCTCCCCCTCTTCTCTCCCGACGCTTTTCACCCCGATGTACCGCCCCTCCAACTCCAACTATAAGTCGTGGACCTCCCCTACGGGCTCCCACTCGGCTGCGACCTATCCGTCTTCCTCACCTGGTCCCACTCCCGGTGCACCGCACCTCCACACGGTGTCCTTACCCCACCCTAGTTCGGTGCCGCGCTATGCATCGCCATCGGGTTCACAATGTACGATCCCTTTTGTTTCTACACCTGACATCACTTATACTCTACCAAGATGATGGTCCCTCCAATATCCTCTCACTTAATCCCCTGTTATCGTGGACGGGCATTGCCCCACTACACTACAACGTCACTAGAGACGTTCAATGTATCCAGCTTTATCAGGGATGTCATCCCAATATGCTGTATGCACCAGCCGTGCAGCCTGTCTGCACGGTCCTCGTTCTCAGCATTCCCTCGCTACCATGGTCTTCGGTCGAAGTGCGGAACGACCGTGGCGTGAGCGTATACGATGTGCTCGTGCGCCTCCGTGATGTGCTTGATCGCAGTATATCTCCCGCGGAGATGGGCGCCTTGGTTAGTGCTTATGCCTCTGCCTCTGAGTACTTTAGAGCTCGGACGCGTGCTGACCCGCGCGAATTTGCGCAGGGCGTGAAGAGGATGGATTTCCTCGGGCAAAATGTCTATTTTGCCGGCCTGTCTAGGTCCATGGATGGCATGGACAGGTGGGTGGTCCACTTTGTTTCGAGGGCATGAATGTGTGCCCTCCGCTTGTGCTGCATCATGATTCTTGATCAGCACCAGGTTCCAGTGGTTGGAACCTGAGTGTCACGGCCATTGGCTGACGACTATATCCTATTCTTCATCTATCGAAGTGCGTCTCACGCCCAATTCTCTTGTGGACTTCACAGACGGTCATCCGCTACTTCTTTTCGAGTCAAATTGCTTTCATCTATATCCACGCTCTGGACAATCTCAATCTCGCACATCTTTGTCGCTATCTTTGGTTTTTCACTGTCGCCATTTCTGTATTCACCTGCCGCTTTCGATCTTAGATAATGCTCTCCACTTTGTACTTTGCTAGAAACACCTCTTCTTTTCGGATAAACATTATCTGTAGCTACAACATCATACTTTTGATCAGAGAGCGTACTCGAAGGTTACGATCGCCCTGATCTGAGTGCCTGTGTTAAACGTTAGAACGAACAGTGGTCTCGCAAGGCAGCAAAATCGTCAACATATCCACTGGCTATATTTGATGTTGATGATCGGAAGCGGTACCACGACTGGCGCATTGTCACGACGGTGCACAGGTTACTCCACCATTGCTGTCATCATTCCCCCCCATTGTATCGGCAAACCAGAATTGTGGGAATGAAATTTTGAAACAGGCTTCTTTCAAGTGAAAGGCGTGTTCTCGAGCGTAGTGGATACCCAGCTCATTGGTTTCCCTCAACTTTGACAATTAGCTCCGCCAAACATCCTGAAACAAAGGCACGCGGAAATACTTCCGAAACGGTGAGCGCGACTAGTCATTTTCCTCCATTGGAGACGTTGAGCAACGATGGCAGGCGACACAGAACGATTGGCCCAGGACGTGGTGGTGGATTCGCTTCACACAGGGTGGATTCAATGGTTGCCTTCTATGAGCTCCAGTTGATTCTGCTCGTATCATCTTGTCTGGTCTTTCTCCTTCTCGAAAATCTCGCAGCTTCTCGGAAGCGAACGGCAGTGACGACGTCCAGGGATTACCATGCAGATCGACTCGAAAACGGCGGGAATCTTGCTCCCATGAACGCGCTCGCTAGGCTAACAAAGCAGTATCTACTTGTCTATGCTATCGTTATGGGTGAGTTTGCGTCAAATATTTGGAGTGCAGCATGCTGATGTGTCGTCACTTTCAAGGTGCGGACTGGCTCCAAGGCCCATACGTCTATTCCCTGTACCGTGAGCAATACGCCATGCCTGAGAGTATGGTCGCCATCTTGTTCGTCACCGGTTTCATGTCTGCAGGCCTGACTGCCCCGTTGGTTGGTGTATGGGCGGATCACTAGTGCGCACGCCTCTTTTTTGATGTCGTCTACGACTAAAACAGACTCCCAGTGGCCGCAGAAAGCTGTGTCTCGCATTCTGCGTCATCTACACCTTTTCATGCCTTTGCATCAACGTGCCATACCTCCCTATTTTGCTCCTTGGACGTCTCACAGCCGGGGTATCCACTTCTATCCTTTTCTCTGCCTTCGAGTCTTGGTTGGTCTCTGCCGCCAACTCGTTCGCCATTCCGTCTTCCGACCTCTCGATCATCTTTGGTCGTGCGACGCTCGTTAATGGCTTCGTCGCGACGGGTGCTGGCGTGGTGAGCAATCAACTTGTCACATATACGAATTCGTTTGCACCGCCATTCATTGCGAGCGGAGCCTTGCTCATACTCGCATACGTTGTAATCAGAGCTAAGTGGACGGAAAACTATGGAAGCAGAAGTACTATGACCACTGCGAGCGTCGATCCGTTCCAAATGCGACGACTCGGTCAGGCATGGAAGATCGTTAGCAACGGTATGTATCCTCATGTCACACTTTGCAAACGCTGACAAGAGTTATGCGTACTTGCAGATCCCGTCCTGTTGGTGATCGGCCTCACCCAGACGTGTTTCGAGGGCTCGATGTACCTCTTTGTCTTTGTCTGGGTTCCGTCGTTACAAGAAGCCTCGTCGTCTTTTCCTACCGTAGCTCTTCCGCTTGGATACATCTTCTCCTCCTTCATGATCTCGATGATGCTCGGTTCGCTTTTGTACACTGCCATCACGTCGTACACACCCCCGCCCATGCTGGGGACGCATCACGAGTCCTCGCTAACGTTGCACGTCAAGCTGAGCAGCCTCGTATGCGCGGTAAGCGCGTTGGCACTCGCAGTCAGTACCCGCTCGGCGAGCGAACGCGTCCGGTTCTGGGCTTTTTGTGCCTTCGAGGCGTGCGTGGGCCTGTATTATCCCGTGCAGGGCATGTTGAGGGGAACGTTGATCTCGAATGAGCATCGCGCTACGGTTCGTCTTCGTCTCGTATGTATGCACGCGGCACACTTGGCTTACGCCGTTTTCGTGCGTGTGTAGCTGTCGGCACTCTTTCGGGTCCCACTCAACGTATTCGTCGTGGTGTCACTCACGACGGGCGTATCGTCGGCGCGGAGTGCCGTGCTTTCTGTCAGCTCGTTAATGTTGGCGTTTTCGGCGCTCATGACGGCCTTTGTTGTCGTTCCCAAGGTGGACGACGCGTCGAGTCCGACGCTAAACATCCGGCCGGCGTAGGCGGCATGTATCTACCAACCATCGACCATAGGAACACACGATGGCTGCTGCGTTGAAATGTATCATACCAACTACTTTTTGTCCCGCACTTTCGTTTCATAATTTATGTCATGGACTCTTTTACTAGACTCTAAATCTGTACTTGGATTACTCCTCCAATTATTTCTTCCAATCCCGCTAATCCGAACAATGCGTATGTACAAACGTCACCCCGTCCTCCTCTATCCAGTTTATATACTAGTCAGTGTGCTCGTTTCTCGCCGATCTACTACCTCGCTCGTCCTCGCTCATCAGTTCTTTCAATCAAACTTGAAAATGGCCGAGATAATGCGGGATAACGCTTTTGAGCTAGAGCAACGTCAAATTTGTTCACGAATATCTCCCACAAACACATACCGTCATGGCGCCCGGACAAGCGAGGTGGTGCACCTTGCAGTCTGCGCAAACGTAACCGCAGCATATCGGGCACCGTTCGATCACGTGCGTTTCCTCGTCGGTCAAGCACTCATAACAGAACCACTGATCGCAAAAATAACACACGGCCGAGCGATCGGAGGCGTAACACTCGGCGCAGCTCCACGCTTCGCAATAGTTGCACCGGGCGGCGAACTCGATTTGTCTCGGTCGATCGTCGCCCGTGGTGGGCACGTCCTCGGGCGTGGCTTCCTCCTCTTGGCAGTCCTTGCAGAGCGTGACACCTCTGCAGCCCCTACAGAAATCGATATAGTCTTTGCAGAAATTGATGCTGGTGCAGTAGCTGACGCCACAGCGAGGACAGGCGATAAAACAGGGGTAAGAGAGCGCCTTGTTTCCGCCCTCGAAACACGTGCCGCAAAGCCAGTTGATCTCGCAAGCGCAGTGCCGTCCCGGACTTTGTTCGAGGCATTCGGGGCACGTAGCAGCGGCGAGATGGTTTTCTGCCATAAAGGGTGTTAGGGCAGGACAGCGATGGGGCTCCCTGTCTTCCACGATATTGTAACACCGCCCCCATCTAGATCCGGTTCCGTGGTCGAAGCAGTGTGGGCACGGGCTAGGTTTCGGTGGATGCGACCGTACGATGGTCTCGCTGTCCCAGTCGCTCTCTTTGGACAGCTCCGCGAACTCGGCTGACCCTACGGTGGGTTTGACGACGCGCCCTGCACACCAAAGCGAGTCCTCTCTACAGCACCAGCTTTGGCATTCAGAGCAGCATATGATGGGTACGGTGTCGTTCGTCGTGAGGCATGACTGGCATACCATGCGATTGTGCCTGAAGCATTGTTGGCACGCGAGGACGAAAGAGGCAGGACATGTTTTGATAGTGCATGCAACCACGGTATCGCACTCGTGGCAACTAACCAGTGGGTTGAGACAGAGCGGGCAAGTGAGCAGGTCAACCTCGAGGAAACTAGTGGCATCAACCCGGCTAATGTGCAATAGGCTTTCTTTAAGGCGCTAGTGGAAATGATAGTGAGCCACGTGGTCCGGGTGCGGAGACAATACCCACCTTGGTCCTTTGCAATACTAGATCAGCGTACTCTAGGAGCTTGGTTACAGCCGGTGGAACATCGTCTGAACCCGAGAACCGAATAGTCTTAAGGTCGATTTCGTACTGAAGGGATGAAGGGGTGATAACGGAAACAAATATCCTTGCAATCTCGGTGAAATCGCGCGACGGCTGGAAGCATAAGCTCTGGCCACCGAGTCTGGAAGAGGGCTGTGAAGGGTCAATGACCTTGAACAAACGCAGGAGCTCCAGGAATGGCGCGTTCCATGCGGGCGTGGGCATTGATCTCACATGCATGACCGGCTCGTTGGCCACGAGAGTCGTAATCGGGATGGTGACATCGTCGCTCGAGATGTCCATGGCAGGAGGGGAAAGAATGATATGGCCCCGACTTTACGATGCGTCTAATTTCTCAACGCCGACTCCGCGTGCGTCCGTGCAGTAACCAAAAGTGGTGGTAATGACAGGGCGTCATCACGATTTAAATACCTCGTCAGTGTCCCACGGGATCAAATGTGAATCGTGGGTCCTGGAGATCCGCTACAAGAGTGATAAAGTGATTTGATATTGCTCCAAAGTAATCCTCATGCCGAACATGGATGAGATATCGAGCAGACAAAGCTTCATCTTTGTTTTTGGACGCGAACTTTTTGTTTTACGTTTACGTGACTACGTAACATTGTCAGAAGGGTGTAGATTCAGGATCATAACGACGCACTTGAATTAGCCCATTTTTCATGCTAGTCTTCGACACATGATCCTGAAATCTGCGTGCAAGCCTCCAAGTAGCAACATGGTTCAACTTCGAGTCGATGCTGTAGTCCGATGGTCACCTGACTAAGAGCGCAAATTCAATCGGAGCTTTAAGTCGCCTTTGTCTCTTTCCTTTCCCTCGCGACTTTTTCTTACCCCTTTTTCCATTCAAATGGACGTCGATATGAAGAAGGAAGACCGCGAATACGACCGCGAAAGGGATCGAGAGAGAGACCGTGACCGCGACCGCGACCGCGACCGTGATCGCAGGGATCGTGATAGGGAACGTGACCGCGACAGAGAAAGGGACCGTAGGGACTCGGGTACGTCTACCCCCTTTTACTTTTTTTCCCCATGTTCGACTCACTATTCATACTTTAGGTCGCAACAGGCGTTCTGACCACTGGGAGCCGGAGGAAAGGCGTAACGGCGAGGTCAGGCTGTGTTGTCTCACTCGGAACAAATGCTTTATTCATCTGTTGTGTCAATATATAGCGCCGCAAGCGCTCGCGTAGTCGCACGCGCTCTAGGTCCCCCCGCAGACGCTCTGGCTCGCGCGACCGGAGACACTCCCGTCGCTCGCGGTCTCGTACCCGCTCGCGCAGCCCATCACGCACTCGTTCACGCAGTCGTGACCGCAAACCTGCAGATCCGTTTGCCCGTTCTCTCGGTGGGCCCATGAACGCTGAACATGAAGAGGCAGTTGAATTCGCGAAGATCAGCAAGAGAGAACACCGAGTTTATGTTGGAAATCTCAGTTACGATGTCAAGTACCGCGATCTTATGGAATTTATGAGGGGAGGTGGGTGGGGGAATCTCAGATTAGATATTTTTTCTTCGTGCGGGAAAGGGTAAGAGTGGAGTGGTTACCACGCACGCAAATCCGTTCTGCTGAGGCTCGCTCGTTTTGGAAAAAAGGCAGGGGTGCTTTTGTGCGAGTTTGAGCTGATGAGGAAGAGTGGAGGAGTGGCAGTGTTTGCTGTGGCCTTTTGCCGTTTTTTCTTCCCAGTTTTGCCGTTGTTGGATGGCTGGATATGAGAGGATATTGATGGGAGTTTTCTTTTGGGGTTGAATAGCTGGGGAGGTCCTCTTCGCCGAAGTATTGGTTACGCCAACTGGGATTTCCAAAGGATGCGGGTATGTTTTTTCTTTTCTTTGCTTGCTTCGCAATCTCGTACTTATTTCCAACATAGTATCGTCGAATTTGCATCTCCCGAGGATGCCCAGAGAGCTGTTCGTGAGCTCTCAGAAGTGCCGCTTCTAGGCCGTCCGGTATTTATCCGTGAAGTAAGTTCTAGCGCTCTGCAACTATCAAAAATTCAGCTAAACACCACTTAGGACCGCGAAAATGAATCGCGATTCGGGGCGACTCCCGTTCCGGGCAAAATCGGTATGGCGATGGCTGGGCAGGGGCTACATGCGCAGCCACCACCACGCCCTCCTCACCATAACTACTTCGGCACCCACCAAAACCCAGGCAATCAACTCTACGTCGGCAACGTCAGTCTGGCTTTTTATTTTTGACTTCTGCTTACATGTTTTTTTTATCAGCTTCCCTATCAAGCCGGTTGGCAGGATTTGAAAGACTTGTTTCGAGCTGCTGGGAATATTATTCGGGCTGACATTAACATTGGTGCCGATGGTCGCCCCAAAGGCTCTGGCACTGTTGTCTTTGAAACGCAAAAAGACGCCCAGCAAGCTATTAGTGCGTTTCAGATTGCTTAATTATGTTAAACGATGATCTTACGGCATCAATAGGCATGTACAACGGCTTTGACTGGTATGGTCGTACTCTGGAAGTTCGCGAAGTAATAAACCACCCTTTTTCCAACAATATACACTTATCACATCTTCTCAGGATCGTTACGCCGGCCTTTCTGGCCCAGGTGCATTCCGTGGTGGGCTCCGTGGCTTAGGTGGCAGTCGTGGCCTACGTGGCGGTTTCCGTGGTGGTCTTCGCGGTGGCTTTAGGGGCGGATACGCGCAGGGAGCCGGCCGCGACTTTTCAAGCCAAGATATCTACGCTGACTATCCAGGACCGGATCAATCTGGTGGACATGGCGGCCTCCGTATGGATGGCTATACTGGTGGGTATGGCGGTTACGGTTATATGGAACCTGAACCTAGCCAGCAAATCATGGTTCGCAATGTGAGTCCCGCTATCGAGTGTTTTCGTTATCCCGTGGCTGAAGTATACCCAGTTGCCATGGTCGACTGCAAATGAGGATTTGGTGGAATTATTTGAGACCACAGGGCAGGTCGAGCTTGCCGAAATTTTGTTCGACGGGACGAGATCCAAGGGATGTGGTGTCGTTCAATTTGCCCAGGTTACAGAGGCAGAGACTGCCATTGGTATGTTTTAGCTCCTCATATCGAGAGTTGTATCCTAACTCGTCTTTCGAAAGCCAAATTCCAGCAATACATGTACGGTGGTCGACCATTGGATGTTCGTTTCAATGATCGCTGGCATACTTTCTCACCTACGGCTGCCAAGGGAGGCCAAGTGATGCCCATGCAACCTGACATGTGATCATCCTGCTTCACCATATTGCTCTGAAAACAGTCCCTGTGCCCTCTTTTCGTCCATTGGACAACAAAAGGAGTATCTCAGACGCATATCGCATCCTTCTATGCTTCACTTGTTCGTTTTTACTCGCCATTTCTTTACTTTCCTTTTTCCTTTCCGTTCCCCATAATTTTGATGTTGAGTTGTGCCATACGTTGTGCGGCTTCGTGAATGTGAATGAACGCAGTATTCGGTTAGCTTTTATGCTGGAAGCTGACGTATGAGGGCTCAGTACGGACGTGACGTACTTTACCTGGTCAGTTGTAGCGTAGCGAGGCTGGCTGTGACTGCAGTGGGCATGCTAGCGAGGTCTTTGGAAGCCCAGATTGTAATCCAACTAACATCGGTCGCAAATTGACAAGGACCACGTAAGTAACAGGCGTCCAGAGAAATAGATAAATGGAAAATAAGAGAACTATTGAACACATGAGAAAGCGGAACAATCAAACCTGAGAACATAATCTGACACGCCCATGGAATCTACTATAAAGCAGCAATTTGCGATTTTAAGATGATCTTCGACACCTTCTCGGCGTCAGCATGAGAAAAGTGGCATTGTGTTTCGAGTCTCCTGACCAGCATTTCCCTCTGCTTGGGGGGCATCCTCATCAGAAGCAGACCGAGCCTCCCAATAAAGCGAAGGTTCCGGTTTCGTACTTCATCGACATGATGGGGGTCAGAGGAACTTTCGACTTCGTGAAACAACTTCTGAAGAGCACCCAACGACTCAGCGCGTTTCTCAGCGAGTATTCTCGCATCCATGATCCCAGAAATAGGGAGTGAGGTGACACATGCATGCGCGACAGTCTGGATTCCAATCTGTTTGATTTTGCCTTCATTTTGGCTCCACCATTTTTCCATCATAGTTTCGTGCTCCAAGTGCGTGACAATCACGGCGAGAGGTACCTTCTGGTCGCATAGGACATCGAAAAATAGGTGATAGTTGCGCTGTAACTGATCGCTCAGTCTGCCGGCCGAGATACAAAAGAGAAGGAGGTCGATGCCGCCAGCTCTGCTCAGGGTCGTAATGAGGTTTTGGGCGTCCCGAATAGCACCGAGGAATGTACTTTCCCCTGCTTCTTGGAGTCCCACAGTGTCGAAGACGTGAAACACTTGTCTAGAGTCTGATGGGAGAGTAAAGGAATAACTCGTTGCTTGATGGGTGCAGCCACCGGCGTCGGAAGATATTTGCGCCACGTCGCGACCTGCCATCAAGTTAATCACTGAACTCTTTCCAGAGCCGGTTTCTCCGAAGAGGATCACATTTTTGTGTTCGTGGCACGCTAATCCAGGGCAAGGATAACCATGAGCAATGTTACGATGTCCCACAGCAATCCAATGAGACCCTGACTTACGCCTAAGTCCTGTCTTATTGCCGTGCCATCGAATGTAATCTTTTATGGTGTTCGCTGAGCAGTAAGTGAAAAGACTTGGAATGTCCTGTATTTTTTCCTTTGTCATCCAATCTCCTTATTTGAGAATTTGAGGATTAAGGGATGAAGGAACGACTCATAGTCGTTTAATTGACTTACGGGTTGGTCCTGCATCATCGGACAGAGCATTTTTCGTTCGTAGACACGTCCACATCGAAGTTACTGCGCAGTGAGACACAAGTCACAAAGTTACGATGAGAGCGGAAAAGAGAGCAGAAGGCTCAAAGTGTGAAGGCAGTCAGGCAGCCTCGGGTTGTTGTCAAGTGGGTTCGAAAGTACAAAAAGGGCAAATTTAACAGAGTCGCAAATCCGAAAATCTAGTGAATCCAGCAAGTGGGCCCGGCGGAAATTGAGGAGTCGGTGACTCCGATCACATTGTAGTGAATGAGGTGAATGAGCGCCCAGATCACGAAGCGAGCCGCGAACTGAATCGTACGGCCGCATGTAAGACGCGTTTTTGATGCGGTGCTCAGTGTGACAAGGGTTGCCCATCAGTCAGGAATAGGGTACAGGTGTCGTTGATTAACTTCTTCCGATCAGCCTCATGTTTTTTTCTCTCCGAGAAGTTGTCGAACTCGGGTAACAATCTCAGATTCCCTTTTTTGAATGCTTGATATTGCCGACGTTTCCGATCTCACTTCCACTGGCTGCAAGGTTTTATAATGGGCTTGTCATGATTTCCAAGGCTCTTATGTTGGTCGAAGTGACAAACAAATCTCACCATATAGTGCGAAGACAAACAACTTAGATTTCACTCTACTTTGCTTCCCTTATTCCAGTCGACGTGGAAACATTTCTCGTCGTTTAGCAGGAAAACCAAGGAGTATGGAATACACTCTAAGCTTGTCCTCTTGTGCTCGCTGCATGGGAAGCCACATTATTTATGTTATGCAATGATACAAAGCTTGTACTCCCAAAGTTTAGCATGTGTTGGCCTAGAGCCCGTTCCAATGGCGGCAGTGGAGGCGGACGACAGTGTTAGAATTTCCACGTGCGTCTCCATTTGGTCCGAAGCAAATTTGTTCGCCATATTCAGGCACCCCGTGCCCTTACCGAACCCATCGTCTTTGACGGTGGCGATGTCCTCGTGTTCTCTATCCCCGCCACCATCCCATTATCCTCGACTTTCAAAGCCCCTTGTCGTGGCGACTTCATCACGCCGTCGCTGGCCTGACTCACCCGCCGCGCTGCTGCCCCTACTTCTCCCTGTGGCCTGCTTACACTATCGCTGGTCGTCCCCGTGGTTGCGTTGTCG
>JBBPMM010000213.1:0-42505 GCA_038090335.1 Solioccasus polychromus | reverse complement strand
ACTTTTCTCTCTCTAACTTTTGTTTCATTTCCTCATCTTTTTCTTTTTCTTCTTACTTCTTTTCTCACATGCCAGTCCAAGTCCATTTTGCATTGCACAAAACATTCATATTTACAGAAGGGAAGATGATGCCCAGTTCTTACACATCCTGCTCCTCCAGCTCCACCACCAAGTCCTCCATTTCTGCCATCACCTCCACATGCTGGACTTTTAGAGCCTTGATGTTCACCCAGATTTGATAGAGCTGAGCATGGACCATGCTCAGCTGGAGCACAACTGATCCTTTGCTGGCAGTAGCCAGTCAACTGGTCTTCTTTGGTGTCGCCTGGGCCTTCCCCTTCAACTTGGTCTTGACTGGTGTTGTGTCCTCTTCGTCATTGTCCTTGAGACTAATCATCTCCCATTCGGTAGGGGCCACTGCAGTCTTGCTAGGTCCAGCCTTTGGGTGGACCGGTTTATCTGTGATGAAGGTTAGACCAGACTAGTTAAAACAAAGTCACTTACCCTTCATTTGCACCACCACCTGCACTCCTCACTTGCATGGCGCTGACCTTCCACCCACCAGGCTGCAGCCAACCTTCAGCCGGTTGCACTTGATGCATGCTGCCCCACTCCCTTTCTGGCACTGTGCTGCCAGTCCTGTGCCAATGCACCCCACACATGCCTTGTGGGTCGCTTGGACCCAAGCCATCTTCCTCTAGGGCTCCATGACTTCAACCTTGGACTCTTCTTTGTTCGGGTTAGACCAGCCATGCTTAGAAAACATTAGCCCTGCCTCAGGAAGTGATTTTGGACTTACCTTTGTACTGGCCAATGACAGCAAGCATGCATCTTGTGATGGCATGCAGGCTTTCTTCTCTTGAGTCTTTGAGAACATCTCCTCCACCTCCATTGCCAAGTTCTGCATTGGCAGGATGACCACCTCAGGTGGAACATCTTTAGCTGCCTTGAATCACATAGTCCAGTCCGCACACATCTCTTCTGCCTTCATTATCTTCTCTGCTATGTTGTCATCAAGCTCAGTGTCCAGACTGATCTTGTCAGCCTCCATCTGTGTGGTCTCCCAGTCATCCTGTGCATGTCAGCAGAGGCATCAAACAAGTGCATCTCTTACTCACCATCCCTGCCCCAAACCTTTTAACCCATGTCTTCATGTCCTCCTTGAGATCTTCATGATCATCTGGCATCGAGTTGACTAGACCCATCACAAACACAGTCATTTGCTTGAAGTTCTTGTGAAGTGCAACTCAGTGTGCTGAGCCAGCATCGGTCATAGACCAAAACTTGTCCATGCAAGATTGGAATTGGGTTTGGGACATGGTTGTGCAGTATGAAGAAGGTGATGGTTGAAGAATGAGAGCAAAGACTGTTAAGTGAACCCCACACCCAGCCATGACTTTTCAACACATATTCTCACTGTCATGTGACCTGACCAGGGATGGTCAGAAGCAAAGTCCCCCCCAGATGTAGAGGTTGGTGCACCTCTATGTGTATATCCCTTCATTTTCTATATTTCCAACACTCTTATTCTTTTATTTGTTTCATTCCCTTATGTCTAACGATAGTCTGGACTGATAATTCACCTAGTCTAGTATAGACCAGTCAGACTAGTATGTATACCTACTGGACTATTTCTTACTGTATCTTACCTTTTATTACTCAATTACTCTTTTCATAAGTCCCTTCTATTACTTAGACCCTTATACTCATGGCTTCAATGTCACTTTTGATGTTCAGGCCTTTTGTCATTCTTGATATGTCATCAGGTACTTCTTCCATATGATACTTAGAAGTCCAGGTATACCCGGACTATAAAATTTTGTATTCATCATTTGAAATGACAGCTACTATTTGCTCACTTACCATCACCATTGGGAAACTGTCTCCCTCACCATTTATACTGTCTACTGCACTGTTTTCACAACTGTACTGCCAGTCTTCATGCCTCATCATGCTCTATGTCTACTGGACTACTACCTATGACAGTCTGTGTTGAATGTGTGCTATTATAGCTGACACTTCAATGGACTACATAAGCTTACTATAAGTAGTAATTACCATATTAGTATGTAGTTAAATATTTGAACTCCACAGCTGAGTTCTAATAGAGTCTTTAATCTCTACCATCATCATCTGTGAGCGACCCTCAGACAATAACCTCTGTAAGTCAAGCAGGCTTTCCTCTTGCTGTAACAGTCCAGTCTGTTTCAACAGGTTATGAGCCCCACTAGAGCACTGTCTTGTGTTCATCATCAGACAGAACCTTGACATGTAGCCTGGCTTGTCTCCCATAGCTCAACGTCATCAAACATGTCTTGATGCTTACAGGTATTGCTCTATACTTGATGGTGGAACTCTGTTCATACAGAACGCTGTAAAAAGCTGTTCATGCTGAACATTTCCATCTTAGAGGATGAACCTATGTTGGTATGATCAAAAGCTGACTTCATCATTTTTAGATCTATCAACAATGTCTTCCTCCAAGAACAACTCTTCCTCCTCCTCCTCCTCCTCCTCCTCTGGTTCCTCAGTTGTTGGCACCTTCAACAGCTCCAACTGGTCCACTTGGTGGCCCAAGATGGAAGCCTACATCTGGAGTGTCAGCCATGCTTGGGTTCTTGAAGAATCCCTTCCCAAGTTTGACAACCTGGACACCCCTACTGCTGACAAACAATGAGAACAGAGAGAGTGGAAGAAATCCAACAGCATAGTCAGAGGAAGCATTCTCCTTGCCATGACTGATGTGATTCACACCAAGTTTGCCTCACACACCAATGCAAGCAAATTAGTCGACACTCTCAAGGCTGAATATGATTCCCCCTCTATTGCTGGCACCTACTCCCTCTTTAGGAAACTCCTTAAACTCTGCATCCCTGCTGATCATCATCCTGAGCCAACCTTGGCAAAAGCAGAGATGCTCTTCACTCAGCTTGAACTGGCCAAATATGAAATCCCAACCAAAGTCTGGAGCATGATGCTCCTAGCAATGCTGCCATCAACTTATGATATAGTAGGCCAGATGATTGCTCAAGCAAAAGACACCCCCATGACCAAGGCTATCTTTCATGCAGTGACATTGGCCTGGGACCAGCATCAGATAAAAGGCAAGGGTAAGGAACAGTAACTCAATGGGCAGCAGGCCCACCACATCAGTGCCATCAAGTGCAAGGGGGACAACCCCAATTTCCAGCAGCAGCAGAAGCCCCAGCAGCAGCAGCAAGGTGGTGACAGCACCAAAGGAAAGAAGAAAACCTGTCATGGTAAAAAGAAGAATGGTGAGCAGGCTCAGATTGCCTCCACCGCCTTCATACACCCAATGACAGTAATCCCATCCACCTGTGTCCCGGCTCTTGACTCTTGGGCCTCCTCCCATATACCCCCCTCTCTCTACCAAGGGCAACAAGGCCCACCTGCCAATACACAAATTGTGCAGGTGTTTTCCCTTGCCGACAGGCTTGGGATTCAGCCCTTGGTGGAAACTATCTACCACCTTGATGCCATTGCCTCATCCTCTAACCAGGTCGACACCAACAATGAATCCACTCATCCCCCCCCCCCCCATAAGCATTCGCATCGATCCTGCCACAAGGAGATCATGCCACCTCCAAGGAATGGATGGGATTCCAAGGACATCATCAGCATCTATGGTTCAGAGGAGGAACTTGGGATAGATGCAGAGATTGCCACTGCTGCTGGCCTCAACTATGACATGGACTCGGTCCATATTACAAGGTACACAATCTTTCCACCATACAAAATCAGACACTTACCTACTTTCGATGCAATGTTTCCAACGTCTGCTCAAGTAGTTAAATACAAAGATGTACCTGCATGTTGTATACCTGCTGTGATGCCATTACTGGCTCCAGCAATACAATGGACTTGTGCTTGTTCATCTCAGTCTGATCACAAAAAGTGTGAGTGTGAACAAGATCTGTGGATCCTTGATTCTGGTGCTTCAATGCACTTCACCCCAAATTGAGACGACTTTGTGGAATACAAAGAGCTGAAAGGAAATGACTGTATACCAGTACAAACCACAGCTCATGCTGTCTTCGTTGTCAGCATCAGACATGTATTAGTAAGATGGAAGGACCATACTAGAGCATTTCATCTACTTGATCTGCATGAAGTTGGCCACATCCCCAACTCAGGAGTACGACTAGTCTCCCTTGGTGTTCTTTTGCTTCACGGAGCACAAATAGAAGGAAGTGCAAAGAGTCTCAAAGTACAATATGGTGATGGCTCACCCTTAGCTGTGTTCACCCCAGATGCATTGCAAGGTCCATCTATACCTTAATTGCAGAGCCACTTAATGCACACCCTCGCCTTCTAGTGACCAAAGCAAAGATCACATATGACACTGTCCACCACCATCTAGGACACCCTTCTAAAGAAGTTCTTTGTCATGCAAAGAAGCATGTCAAAAATATGCCTGAAATAGAGATCCCAATGAGTGATCCTATTTGCCCAGGATGTACCCTAGGCAAACTACCTAACAGGAGTTTCCCTCCTACTGAGCGTCACACTACCCACACATTTGAATTGATTCACTCAGACATTAAGTCCTTCCCCATTGAGTCTTACCAAAGATTCAAATATATCATCACCTTCCTCAATGACTATACATCTATGGCTTGGGTCGTATGCATTAGAACTAAGAATGCAGCCTTGAGTTCAACTTGGCACTTCCTGAAAATGGTATCGACACAATTTAATGCCAAAGTCAAAGGATGGATGTCAGATGCAGGGGGAGAATATAAGTCCAAAGCATTTGACAACATGCTCAAAGGAGAGGGCATTGTAATCTATCAAAGTGCCCTTCATACTCCCCAACAAAATGGACATGCTGAAAGGCTCATGCAGACATTAATGGATAAATCAGAAGCTATGTGGCACTTTGCCTGCATTCTCTATTGTCCATGCAACACACCTCTATAATAGAACCCCCTTAAGACACCTAAATTGGTGCACACCATATGAGCTATTGCATGGCCAGCAACCAGACATACCCTATCTTCATGTTTTTGGGTGTGCCCCTTATGTGCACCTCCCTGAGGATGTGCAGGCTAACAAAATGGCCCCTAAGTCTGAACTCATGGTATACCTAGGTGTTGCACCAACAAACAGCACAAATTTCTTATTCATGCACACCACAAATGCAATCTTCCATTCTGCTCATGCCATCTTTGATGAAGAGCATTTCCCCAAGTGCGATAAAAAGCACTCACATCCTAAAGCACAACCAGTGCCAGAGTCCGATGATCATGAAGAGCTTCAAATGCCACCACAGATCTTGGATGACTTCGACCACCACCCCCATCGACCTATTGCTCAGAGCCCCACTCCTCCATCCTCTCCTTGCACTCCTTCACCTTGCCCAGCAGAACCAGTACAGCAGCCCCCTCCCCCCCTGAGGAAACAGAGGCCTGCTGGTCCTCCTGCTATCCCTCCTGCTCTCAGATGTTCCACTAGAGAATGCCGCATGCCCATCTGGCCCAGTAATGTGTATGATGATGACCAACACCCGGTTGAGCAAGTAAAGGATATTGAGTGCACATTGCACGGGTGTGATATTGTTGCTGATGAACCTGGTCCCTCTATTCCAGGCAATCTTCCCAGCACACCTGTCCAAAACCCTCCACCCCCATCTCCCTCTCATAGTGAAAAGGACGTTGACAGGCTATGCTGTGAAGGGGGAGCTGGATTGGCAGCATTCTTGATGTCAAAGGCAATTTCCATGGAAAATAAACCACATCACGAATGGACATATAGGGACATCCTACAACTCCCATCTGCAGAACAGGAGGAGTGGACAAAAGCCTGTCACAAAGAGCTTGACATGCTCTGAAAGTGAAAAGTCTATGAACTAGTCGACCCTCCTAAAGGACATAAAGTCATTGGAAACCATTGGGTCTTTGATGTCAAATCCAACACTGGTCACAAACATGCACACCTCATTGCTAAAGGATATTCCCAGGTTGAGGAAATCGACTTCAACCAAATATTCTCACTGGTAGTAAGGTTTGAGACAGTGCAACTCATGTAAGCACTTGCTGCCTTGGAAAACTGGTACATCGAATCACTTGATGTTCGAAGTGCCTACCTTTATGGTGGACTTAAAGAAGAGATCTTCATGAAACAACCTGAAGGCTTTGTCATCAAAGGCAAGGAACACAAGGTGTTCCACCTCATTGGTGCTCTCTATGGCCTTAAACAAGCTGGATTAGCCTGGTGGGAGACTCTCAACAAGTCAATGAAAGAACTTGGCTTCAAATGATTGAAATCAGATGCTGGTTTATTCTGCTACCAAAAGAAGAACACCTCCATTGTTGTTGCTGTCGTCTATGTAGATGATGCCCTATTTTGTGGCCCAACAAAAGCAATTGTTGATGAGGTTAAAAAGGCATTCATGAACAAGTGGGAATGCAGAGATTTAGGTCCTGCTGAAGAATTCCTCCACATGAGAATTCAAAGAGAAGGCAGCAAGATCCTAGTAGATCAATGCACCTACCTCAAAAAAATCATTGAGAGATTTGGACTTCAGAATGCCAAGATCACACCCATCCCTTTACCTCAGGGTTATTATCCTATCACATATGCTGAAGTTGTTGACCCAGGAATTCAAAGTCACTTCCAACAAGTGATCAGATCCCTCCTTTACATCATACTAGGCACTTGTCCTGATATTGCTTATGCTGTGATTGCCCTGTCTAAGCACTCAGCCAAACCCTACCAAGAACATCTCGATAAGGCATTATACATATGCCGATATCTACTTGGGACTTGTCATTACTCCCTTGTATATGATGGTTCAAGTCAGGCAGGCCTAATAGCTTTCTCAGACTCAGACTGGGGTTTAGATCCAAACACATGCCAATCCCAAATTGATTGGTTTATCAAGCTAGCGAATGGGATTTTCAGCTAGAAATCACACCTACAAGACAGTGTTGCATACTCATCCACTGAAGCTAAATATGTATCCCTTTCAGACTGCTCAAACCAGATTGCATGGTTGCAACAATTACTTGAAGAACTTGGATACAAATTGGCTCCTATCCCACTCTGTGGTGATAACCAGGGTTCTATCTTCATGGCCTCTAACCCAGTCACTGAACACAGATCCAAATACATTGAAATCAAGTGGCATGGAATTAGAGAGCACATTGAGAAGAAACACATTGAGCTATTCTTCATTGAAGGCCAATATAACCCTACTAATATGCTCACTAAGAACCTTGGCCACATCAAGTTCGCCGAACTTCATTCCCAACTTGGGCTAGTCTTCTATAAAGACATATGATTAGCACACATTTGCTTGTGTGCTCATATGATGCACTTAGCAAGGGGGAGTGTTGAATGTGCACTATTATAGCTGACACTTCAATGGACTACATAAGCTTACTATAAGTAGTAATTACCATATTAGTATGTAGTTAAATATTTGAACTCCACAGCTGAGTTCTAATAGAGTTTTTAACCTCTACCATCATCATCTGTGAGCGACCCTCAGATGATAACCCCTGTAAGTCAAGCAGGCTTTTCTCTTGCTGTAACAGTCCAGTCTGTTTCAACAGTCTGGAATATGACCAGACTGCTTTGTATGTGCCCTACTTTGTTCTAGGACTAACTCTACTCCAATAGAGTCCCTCTAGGGCAAACCTATTTGCTCCCCAAATACCCTCAGACTATCCTCAGATGGCCAGGACTAGCAGTCCACTCAATCACCTTTCAGTCTATTCACCAGAAACTCCCAAATACCTTCTTCATGTTGCAGATTCATTCTTGTTGTGCATTAAATTTGCTGGCTTGTTTGATCCAGCCATGAAGGATAGTGGGGACAATTTCCATGGAAAGGATATTGGTAACAATCTTTTTGTCTAATCCTCTGCTAAAATTCTCAATGAGGGCTTTTTTGTTGGTGATTTTGGCTTGGACAGCTGCAAGGGAGAAGTCAGTGACATATTTGGCAAACCCATCCTTATCCCAGATATTCTGGGAAAGGGTTTGAAGGGTTCATTGAGCCCTGTTGATGACATCAAAAGGAAAAAAGGTTTGGAAAAAGTCGGCCACTAGAGCGTTGAAGGTTTTGTCTTTGGGTTCGATAAGAGGATCTTCTAACTTGTAGAACCATCCTTCAGAAAATACTTTCCCTCGTCCTTTGCTCATCTTGTTGAGTGTGGTGAGGATCTTTGCCTTTTCATTGTAGAGATCCTCGTTCATCTTGAAATATGCTCTCATAGCAAGCATCCATCTGATGGTGTCATCAGAGTCTCTGAAGAAGTCATCTGGGAGTCCAGCCTTGAGTTCAGTGGCCTTTGCCATTCTTTGTCATTGTTTGTTTTCTTCTCTGATTCATTAAAAGGCTTCTTCATCCTCTCATCATCTCTGTTCTCAAGAAGCTTCTACTCTTCTCCTTAATTCTTCTTCATCATATTGGGGTTCTTCTTCCCAATCAGTTTCATGTTGAATTTCTTCTTCAACAGGAATCTCTTCTGGTCCTGGTTGGGGAACAGCAGAGAATGGTGGTGGGCAATGGACCTTCTTCTTCCTGTGATAGGATCTGGGATAGAACTGATGGGTTAACTTGGGTGGCACCTTGAGTTTAGGGTTATCATCCTCTTGAACAAGGGGACAAGAAGGTGAGCTAGTTCTTTTGTTACACTGAGGCTAGTAACTCAGCTAGTAACTTCGATGGTAGAAGCAATATCCTAGACGATATCTGAGTCCCAGGCAAATGGTGACTAAGATGACAATAAAGATGTTGACCCCTCTCTGTAGAAAGTCAACCCTGATGTGGTAATCATTAGTGAAGAGAGTTGCAACAATAATGTAGACATTGTAGAATGGTATCTTGCCAATCTCACCCTAAGGTGACTTGCTGGTTACTAGGCTTGGATTGCATAGAACTAGCTAAGGTACATAGTGGAGAGACCAAGTATTTATAGTACAGAAGAGAACACACAAACCAAGAAGAAAAGGGAAACTATCTAGAATGTTCCAGAGTATAGGATCAGGAATGGAAAGTAGCTCTGGTGCTACAAGGACAAATGGAAAGAAACAGAAGTGGAACAATTCAGAATAGGGAAGGTCATGAATGAGACCAGAAGGAGCCAGAGTATGCAGGAGAGTATGGGAGAAGAGGAAAAACATAACATAAAGTGTAGAGTTTATGCTGTAGCATCCATGAATACAAATCCATGTATAGTTTTAATGCTACAAAAACATTACAATGGGACAACACTTGGCATTCAGTTCAAGCTTGATCACTAAAAGGATGTTCAGCCTCTACACATTTCTAAGTCAAATGATGCAACAGCATCCTCAGCATCCCTGATAAGGAGGTGCCATCAGTTTTTGCACACATGATGCACATCTGAATGGATATAGCAGGGTCTTCTTCGAGAGACACCCGAAAGAAGAGCATGTACCATGAACTCCTTCTGAAGAGTTAGCCTTCTGCCAAGTTCAGATCAGAAGACATGACACTGGTGACCATGTGTGCTGTGAACATAGGTGAACGATGCATTAAGGAAGATGAGATCGCCGAGTGCCTGTTCAGTACAGCGTTCCTTATGTGATAAACCCGTGTGGGCCATGTTTGGAGTCATCAGTCGAGTCCATCGACGGAGTTAAGGCAAACCTTGGCGGGGCACCCTTTACACTTTCGCCTGTCACACACAGCCTAGCCCAGTTCAAAAAATTGTCTTCAATGTATCAGGGACTCGATCAAAGTCAGAGTTGTCCATATTGCGGAAAAATAGATGAGAGTTTCCATCAAAGTCGGAGCGAAGCTAATTCCTGAAATTAACACGGTCGTGGGGACCATTCGCAGGCATAATTCTTCAGAATCAGAAACACGCCCAGATGGTTGTCGTGTTGGTTATATTCGGGGTTCGAAGTCGTGTTATGTCGACTGGACTTCTCAGGCGAGGTGGGGCGCGTGAATGTTGAACTCTTCGACCTCTTGTTCTGTGGTGCCAAGTCCCTTTAGCCAAGCCGCACGTACGTGGCGTGGTTCGAATGTGTCATCGTGGACAATAATAAATCGGTATCGATTCTTATCTTGGGCCAATCCCATGTGCTGATTCCCACATCTTATCTACGATCGTTCATATCAGACACCCTCAACGAAGCCTCGTGCAAGAATGTCTACCGCTGACGGAATCCTCACATCCGCACGCTATGGTAAAGACAAGGTACGCGTCTTTCGCATCAAGCGGGAGAGCGACGGCGTGCACTACATCGTAGAGTACAACGTCACCTTGCTCGTCGAAGGTGACATCGATGCATCGTGAGTGCTTCTCATCTTGAGCGTTCATTTTCATATTCATATTGACGGTTGTGCGTTTCTAGATACACCAAGGCAGACAACTCGGTCGTCGTCGCCACCGACTCTAGTACGTCATCGCCGCCGCCATTTCTCATCATGTTCTTATGGTCTTTCGAGTATAGTGAAGAACATCACCTACTGTACGTCTCCCATTGCATTCGAACATCCTTAATATGGACTAGCGCACAGATCTGGCCAAAGTCTCGGATTATATTCTTGTCCCCGAACATTTTGCGCTCCACCTTGGCACGCACGTTCTCGCGAAATACGCGCACCTCCAGAAAGCATTTATCACCATTGAACAGCTTCGCTGGTCTCGCATCACTGTGAGTGGAGGGACCAAGCCGCATCCCCACGCATTCCATCGTGATGGGGACGATAAGCGAACTGTACAAGTCGCGGTGAGTATCGTCCCTCGCTCGATTTGGGAGATTATTACCTCCATCGGATGGGGATCACTGCGTTGACTGAAACGCGGCCCCACTTGGTTGAATTACGGTGGAGCCGGCACCGCTCGCCGACGGAACAGGGGGTTGGTTGACTCCACATGGACCGAGGGTCTAGCCTGTGGAGCGAGTCGAGTCGCCCTGGTCCTTATATAACTCGTGCTCTTCTTATAGGCGCATACATAATTTCCTCTCCCGTCCCTTCCATCTTTACTGATCCTCTACACCCTAGCTCGAAAAAGCAGATGGCAAGACATTGACGGCCAAGGTGACGGCGGGAATTACTGACTTGTTGGGTATGTCAGTCGCTGTGCCTGTTGTGCTCGCCATACTGACCACTTGACGAAAAGTACTCAAGTCGACTGGGTCCGCTTTCGAGGGCTTCATACGCGACGAATACACGACCCTCGTCGAGGTCTCTGAGCGCATCCTGAGCACTGCTGTTGACCTTGAATACATCTTTGCTCCCGTTACGATCCCTATTCCGACCGACCCCAAACTCCTCGACTTCAGTACCCCTAAGAATGCTGGCGAGGCCCAGGGGACTGTGTGGGATGCATCTGGTGTCGCTGAGCGTGCGAGGACGTCGACGCTAGATCTTTTCGCGACGGACGAAAGTGCGAGCGTGCAGGTTCGTAAGCGCGCTTGTCGGATGACTCATGAACTGTCATGGTGAAACAGGCGACGCTGTTCAAAATGGGGCAGCGGGTCATTAGAGAGAACGCTGGCGTTGATCAAGCGACGTACAGGCTCCCGAACAAACACTATATTCCGGTGGACATGAAGTACCTCGGAGTGGACAATCTCACGCCGTGAGTGACCTTTCTTTTTTTTCTGATGACGTGTGAAATCAGGCAAGATTGGAGGCTGTGGGAGAGTGACTCCGATTGGCTCCCTGAAACGGCGGTGAAGATCGATGACGCCGGTGGCATGATCGGTTACGTCAGTCATTTTGTACATTTCCGTCGACGTGGGAAGGTCCACTGTCTCTGACCTGCTGCGGAGTAGCTGAGCGGAGGTTGACTCCGTGAGATCGCGGGCCGGATCTCACGATCGTGGCCCGAGAACGAGCTGTCCATCGCAGGGGCTGTGGGATTGCGCTGACCCGCGTTACATGAAGAGCCTGCGCTCGTTACGAGGGTGCTCGCTGGGGCGAATCGCGCTGCCGGCCTTCTTTCTATTGTTTCGACTAATAGGCGCGCGGTGTCTGTTGCGAGGGTGGGGAGGAATTGATTGCCGGAAACGGGGCTCTTTCCCGTGTTGGGGCGCAGACACGCGAAAAACACGTTGACTTTGCGTGCGCACGCTGACGATTACTTGCAGTGCAAAAGCAGAGGTCTTCGTGCCCGTGGCGGCGCCGAGGTGAGTGTCCAATGACGCACTTGGGTCGTTGTCCTTTTTCTCTGACGTCAGACCTGCGTGTTACAGCGGATTGATTTCCGCCACGATCTCGCGTAAACAGACGTAAATAGATAGCGTCATTGAGCACACTCATTGTCTTGACAACACTCGGTAACCGTTTCTCTTGTTGAATGTTTTACTCTTGTGTGCTGAGGAGGCGTGCGTGGATCGACATTTTATGGGGTGGAGTGTAGGGAGAGAGGGAAGGGAAGAGTTGGACGGGGAGTATACAGCATAGCGTCTTGTGCGATAAATGGACCTATGACATCATTGTACGGCAAGACCCGATATCTGAGATCTGGGGTTGGTGAGGCATTGATAAAGTAAATATATACAAGTTGTGTCATCGGACTTGGATCCACAACCGAGAGCGATTCTCTGCTCAATACCATCAACGACCAGCGACGACGCCGCCAACTTAATACACGATGGGCGGTGATCACAAGTGTCCTGTATGCCAAGCTACTTTTACTCGTCCTCAGCATGTCGCTCGGCACATGCGATCACGTATGTGTCTTTGTTCACCCGCTCCACCAAGTCCACTCACCTGTCATCATTCCAGACACCGGCGATCGTCCGTATAAATGTCAATACTGTGGAGACCAATTTGCAAGAAGGTACGCCACTCCCCCCCACCCCCCCTTTCTTCTTCGCTTCATTTTATTCGACAGCGACCTGCTCGCCCGCCATATCAACAAATGCCACGCCAACGAAAAACCTCTCCCGAACACCGTCCCAGGCAGCCGCAGAAAAGGCTCTGCTGCAGCGTCCCGCGCAACCACCTCCAAGCAGGCTTGTGACCAGTGTGTCCAGTCGAGTCTCCCATGTGACGGCGCCAACCCGTGCTGTACGTCGGCCCCATTTTCTGCCCATCCTTGACTCGTACTTAATATTTTTCTCCCGGATTTCGCAGCAAAATGCCTCTCCCGCAAGAGTCGTTGCACCTACGTCAAATTTCACCGGCAGACGGCGCCGAGTGGGCCCGGTCACCATCCCCCCCACTCCCCTTCTTCGTCGTCGTCTTCCCTCCCTGGCGTCATGTCCTCTCGCTTGCCATCTCGTCTCGATGATTTCATTCTGGGCCCTCCACCGTCCGCACAGCCGGTCACCACTTTCCCAGGTCCAGAGCAGATTTTCAATACCCCATTCACCTTTAACCCTGCCGCCGCTGCTTACCCTGCACACTGGACGGGAACAGACATGTCGCAGATGCCCTTTCCCATGTCGTCTGATGCCGACTTGGCAGCAAAATACCGCACGCAAGCTGAATTCCTTCGACGCCCCATACCTCCTCACACGATGGCATATACACCGGGGACCCAAAACCAATCACCATCGAGCAACTGGTACCCCAGCTGGAGCGAATCCGGTACTTACCCCGCCTTGGACGATACCAAGCCATTAGACGGCATCGTGAGAACACATTCACTCACGTCCTCTGAACCAACTTCTTTTGCACCTGAATTCTATGGTGCTGGCTTTATTGGCTCCGCCTACCGCCCCAGGAGAGTGTCTTTGGATTTTAGCGATAGCAGTAGTGCAACCTCGCAATCCGTCCCTTCCAGTGCTTCATCTTCCAACGTGCATCTTCCCCTAACGGGCAGCGAGATTTACGAGAGTCATCCAGAGGAGATGCAAGGTCAACCCCATACCTTGAATAGGCGCGGCTCTGTGCCCACTACTCAGCCGCCGCCATTTCCAAGCTCATCTGAGCAGTCTCAGCCATCCGCGCTACAGCAGCCACAGCGCGTAGGCGAAGGTGGATTCTCCTCTGCATTCGGTCTCATGTCCATTGACGATCCCAATGTACTCGCTGGTCTATCATCAGATGGTGTTCCGTTCTTCTCCAACCTAGGTATGGGTGTATTACCGCATTCGCCGAATGCGACACCGATGCCGGTGCGTGTGCAACACGGCAATTCGCACCAAGCTCGCGAGCGTGGGATGTCTCTCAGCGCATTGCCCACGCCTCGATCGAACAAGGATACATCAGATGCCCGAGAGCTCAAGGATGCTTGGAAAATGTACATGCGCTCACCTCTGAGTGGATCGGGAACAGCGACACTTGATTCGTCGCAACCGATGCCGCTTCCACAAATGCCACAATCACCTTCGGGTCGGCGGCGCATGAGGGTGTCATCGCTACCGAGCGTGACGCCGACGGCGGAAAAAGACCAGCCGTTGGCGATACATGGTGAGGCAGGTGCGGTGCGGCCAACGCTACATGGGAACCCGGAGGATTTGAGGAGTTACGAAGCTGCCGTGAATGCGCGGAATGCATCGCTTAACTTGAACCTTGTGCCGAAACGACGAGGGACGAGGCCAAGCGCGAGTACGAGCCCGCAGATGGAGAATGCCGGGGTGGCCTTGCCTGCATCCGCCACGGGCCAGGAGGAGCAACGAATCAGTCGACCGTCGAGTTCAAGCTCGACGTCGTCACTGGCACAAGCCTTTACGGTACCTACGACCCATCCTCCTCATCACCATGCCGCGCGCGTGCATGCGGGCGTGGTAAAGCCCCCGCCATTGCAGGGTGCATCGATTTCGTTGCCAATTCCACCAAGTATGTCCATGTCCGTATCTGGCACGCACTCCAGTCCACTTTTGCACTCGCACTCGATTGGGCCTGGTAGCCACCACACCCATGGGCACTCCCATTCGGTGAGCTTTGGATCGGCCACTTCGCTCACGTTTGAGTCTAGCTCGCGTGCGTCGAGCGTGACTAGCGACGGGACGGGGACGGGCGGGAGCGGGAGTGATGGGGAAACGATGATGCGCCCATCGTTTAAACGATATCCTTCGCAGACGCTAGGGCCTGCGCGATCAAAACGGGCGTTGGTTGAACGAGAGAAGGGAACCATAAATGATGGGGAGAACATGGGAATGGATGTAGATGGTGTGGACGTGTTTGGCCCGCGTGGGGCGAGACCGGTCGCGAGGCTTCCAAGGGCGAATCAGGTCTAGATTTGGGTCAGTGTGCGGTAGGGATTCGTTATTGACGATTTCGTGTACATACTTTTTTCTTTCGTTGGGTTGGTTCATGTTTTGTACCTTTTTTTTTCTTGTTTTTCGTTTTGTTCCCTTGAGAGAACCGATGGAAATTTTTCCTTTCGTTGTACCTTTCGTTATCGTCTTTCGACTGGACTGGATTGGTGCCACGTATCTTAGCTCTAGGCCATAACGTAAACTTCTGTACAAGTTCAAATTACTGCGCGTCCTATATGGCTTCTATGTCTAGTGAACTACAATTTTCCTGACAATCGGACGTTCGGAAACTTGCCAAGTGGCCAGTGTTTGTATCACCGTGAATCAAACTAAAGTGCTCCTCCACCACATCAATTTTGCGGTGATATCGCCGCATACTCTCGAGCACGGAGAGCCGTCACCAACGTTATCACCCACGACAACTGGGCGGATAATCTACGGCCCGTTTCCAGCTCTTCCGTGATGCTTTGGATCTTTGCGACAAGGGTTCAGCTGTGCTTGGTCTTGGGCATAGCGTCGTCTTTCGACGAGTTGTTTGCACGAGTGGTACGTACATGTCGGCGAGTTCGGTGCTTTTATAAACGCGTCAGTCGGTCATTTTCCAAAAGTGACATCCCCTCTCTGTTCGACTGGGTCTTTTTCTCGCATTCGCGATTATATCATTGGGAGAACACGTCGAGACCATGTCTTCTGATCTGCGGTCTACGCTAGTTAGTCAATCTTCGGCTGAATGAGTTCATCGTTTTGTATGCACTTGTTCGTTCGTGCGAGTCGTACGATTATTGATTCTAATACGACCTCTTGGCATCATTGTACTTTCCGCCACAGGATAAGCTGCTCCTTGCTAACGTAAATCGAACTTACTTCATACCATCAGTCATTACATTTACGAACGAGGTACAAAGTTTTCTTCTTGCTGTTCTGGTACACTCCTTGATATGCATTTTCGTAGGTAGGGTAAGCAACAGACATTCGTCGACACGACATGATCTCGAAATATTAATGTTTAAGAGAAAACTTTGCTCGACCCTCCACGTCCTGGTGCATATCAAACTTTCGATTCATTATCGCGTTCATGCGGCCCCAACTGAGCGTTCCAACAGGTTTATTGTTGCGGTGTATAATGTTTCTTGTGAGTTTTTCATTGTCACATATTCGTGATCGAGTGCCAATACTGCGCAAATCCATCAGAACTGTGACGCTCGGTATGCTCGGCGCAAAAAGTATTGGTACTTTGAACCGAGGCCCCTTTAGGAGGAACTAGGTTTTTCCCAATTGGAAAGATATGCTCTCTCCCAGATGATGACAAGCGCCGTACCGAATTCCCTGTTTTAAGATGTATGCATCCCTCTTTCACATGATGTTCCACACTATATGTTTCGACTAGTTGTGACCTCATGCACTGAAACATTCACCAACAACCTTATTTATCGTTCTCGAGGAAAAATATTCGTGTTCGCCGAACAGTAACTGTTCATTCTTTTCCTTGGTGCAGCCGACTGTGAGTCAATATCTAGCATCTTCATAACGGCGGGTGACAATGCCTGCCAAAGTAATAATGATCCTGTACGGGCAGTGTATAATCGATTCAAGCCGGTTCTTTGGATTCTTCTCATATCCTTTTCACTCGAGACCGTCATCATCCCCGTCGCCATTGCTACTAATAATTCTCAGGTAAGACAGATATTAGATGAATAGAAGGCTCACCGAAATAACAGGCCGAATATCCGCTTGGTTTGACGTCCTAGTATCGACTGTACAAATACTCGACTTTTCAGTTTGTGTGTGGGCGTCGTCCTCACTTAGTTGGACGCTAGTTGCGCCAGTCTTCCAGATAATATACGCTGTCATGTTCTCAGTGATCCGATTCGCGAGCCGGTCAGTTCAAATGTACAGCAATGAAAAAGTGGCAACTCAACCGGTACATGAGATCGCTCGCCAGACAGCGGATCGTCTGCTTCTTGGCGTTCGTCCTTGTCTCCATCTTTTGAAAAATGAACGAAATCAGACGTCAGCATTGATCAGAGCTTCCTACTATATGGCGCCCTCAATATATGGGTCGAGTCTTCGACATTTCCAACGGCGAGATGGCAGTCCGGACATCGTTCAAACGTGTCCATGCTCACGCCACCTCCCAGGCTCATCTTGAGCATGCGCGAGATATACAGGACAGATGTGGCGACGAGATCGACACTGCGTTCGAATTAACGTCTTTTGAAGACGGTGCTGGGACAGTGCTAGTATTTACGGATGCTGAGATGAGTTTCGGGGGACGGTAAGGAAGCGTCCATGTAAGAGGCGAAGGTTGTTGGGTTGGGGGTGGCATGTGCTCTTCACCCTTGTCTCTCGAGCGAACATAGCGATTTTCCGTGGTCGTGAACGGCGAGCCGGTGATGTCGCTGGAAGGGGCTCGTCAAATGCACATGAACTGACTTGCTGTTGATCGAAGATGATCTGGCCATGGCCTTTGCATAGGTATGATCAACCAGCCACCGTTCACCAATGGCATATGTCAAGATAACGACTGGGAATTATTTTGCGTTGGAATTGAATCGATCTACACGCTAAGAGGTTCCGGTGAAACAGTGACCAGTACAGGTCACACAACGGACAATGTTTCAAACACCAACCTCGGTTCAAGACTGGGAATCGGTCGGGCTCAGTGTCCGTCACAAACCAAGTCGAATATTTCGGTGGAACCAAGTACGCGGAACATAGAAAGAAACCACAGTGCGTACAAGGGCCTCGATTTAGCGTTCAATACTTATTTCGCCCTTGCCTCTAGTAATTCGGAAGGTCGAGTTACGTGAAATTCCCCACGGCTCTACTTCGCTCCCAAACACGTTAGCATTTTTAATTGATAACCAGCTTTCTTTCTCGCTCCTGGAGAGGGGGTCAAAGTTTACGACCGAAAAACTCCCACTCTTTAAAATTGTCAGGTGGACACCAGCCAGATTATCAGATATGCTGTGGGTGGCGTATGACTATGCTGTCCTGGTTACGTGAATATCATTCAAGGCGCTCTCGAACGTTTCCGTTCAAAATCCTGCCGAGAAACGAATTACACATGTTCACGTCGCAGGTGCATGATACTCTGAAGCATAGGATGTTGGTGGAACTTGACACCTGTTCTGGTGCATAGGTCTCGCATGTTTTCAAAGCGAGAATACTGGTTTACCGCTTTATGTATTCTTAAGTCATTGCCATCTCGTCATGACATCAAATGAGCTGTGAAGACGAAATTCTGATCCACAACACGAGGTGCATTTATAAAACAACAGTCTTCCTTTCCGAAAGTGATATTCCCCTCTAACCTCGAAATCACGTCTTGTTCTACGAAAACATCGTCAAGAGTATTTTGTTGGAATCATGTCTTCGGATTTGCAGTCTGAGTTGGTTGCTACAGTGACATATAACTACCTATCTCGTCTGTCCTTCCCGATCTGTGTGATATGGTACTAACACGAATTCATGATAGTTGCTGTCATCACCGCTGTAGGATACGATTATAGTAAGCCATTTTCCTGCGAGTCCATGTTCTACTAATTTCCAAACTATCAGTCCTGACATTTGCGAGCGAAGTATGCAGTTTGTCTTCTGCCATCATTCGTTCACTAAGGTTCATCGATGCAGGTCGAATATATCTGGGTCCGTAACAACCATTCGTTGATTTAGCATGATCCTGACGTGATTAAAGGACAAATCATGGACATGGGTATCTACCCTCTATGTTCTCGTAAGTTCCTGATTTTCGTCGTGGCGTGCAGGCCCAAACTGCGTGTTCATATAGGCCCGCTATTGTGGTCTTTTCTGTCTCATGTGGGTTGCAACACATTCAGTATCGAGTACTGAAACTACGTAAATTGGACGTTAGAGTTTCAAGTCTAAGTGAGCTCGGCATATTAAGTATGCAATATGTTGAACTGAAATATTTATATTTTAGTCGGAACTACATTTTTACCTGGCCCTGCAAAGGTACATTCTCTTCGTTGATGGTGACAAACACTACTGAAGTATCTATCACAGACGTGTGTATCTATCTACCACATAATTTAGGGCTCAACTGATACGGATCTCCAGTTGTGAGCACGTGAACAGAGGACATTCAATTGCAACTTTATTTACTATTTTTCTGAGGCAAAATACTCACGCTCGTTGAAGAGTGGATATTTTTTGTCTTTATTAGTGCAGCCGATTGTGAGTTGACTTGTTACCCAGTTCTTCCGTGACAACAGATGCCAGTCTTTATCGCAGCAATGATGATCTTGCGCGTATGGGCAATGTATAATAGATCCAAACTGGTCCTCATCACTCTCCTTGTATTCTTTTGCTTCGAGACTGTCTCTATGGCCCTCTCTTTTGCAATTTTTAGCGATCCAAAGTATTCCCAGGGTGAGTTGACGCTGAGTGATCAGAGTGGTCACCAAACTGACGGTTGCCCGACATTCCCAGTATCAATTGCGCAGATACTCGACCTTTCATTTTGCGTGACGTCGTCTGGCTCCCCTGCGTGGACGATGATAGCTCCTACTTTCCAAATAGTATATGGTGTGGTACTGTTCGCACTTGCAGTTATCCAATCTGTGAGACAGTCACTTCAAGCATATAGAGAAACGAAGCAATGGCAGCTCAATCGTTACATGAGCTTTCTCGTCAAACAGGGGATACTTTACTTCTTCGCGTACGTCTTCGTCTCTCCCCTCACTCCACCCTATCACCTGACCCCGCAAATCGATAATTAACATTATCTTTTTATCACAGCTTCTTTGTATATGGTGTCGTCAACGTGTCGGTGCAGGTTGCAAGTTTTCCACAGATAGGAGGGCTCTACATACTACTGAGCATTGCGGGAACCGTGCCCGTATTCGCTCTACCTCCCAGATTCATTTTGAGCATGCGCGAGATGTATGCGCGAGATGCCCAAGGCAGAAGTGATTACGGGATTGACACACTGTTCGGATTGACATCTTCTGGATGTGGTGCTGGGATCGTGTTTGCATCTGGGCGGGACACGGTGTCGGAGAACGATGGGGAGATACCGATGCAGGAGACAAAGGTATATAGATCTCAGCCGGCTTAGGTAGGCGAATGATACGTGGACTGCCACTGCTTATCCTTCATCTACGAAACAAGTTGTCCTGTTGAATATACATAATCATTCCTTCCAACCGGAATGGTGACACCATTTCTGTGATTCGGAGGTATGGAAGGGAATTAGAGAGAGAATTAACTATATGACCATCGGGAAAACTGAAAGCTTTTTGATTGATCAGTTCGACGAATTCTCTCCAAGTCTGCTGATCCACACAGCCAAGTCGTGATGAGCTACTGCGCACCATACGTCTGCCCCCTGAGCCTGGCATCATGCATCATTCGTGATGACGACATGGCTGAGTTGTTTCATTTCCCTCAGTGGCAACGCCAAACCGTGACATGTCACACGTTACACCTTTATCTTTGCTTCGCCCCAAGACACAACGTTCCTAAGATTTTCCAAGCTTCGATATCAATGATATTATGTACTTCAGACCAGTATGTACACCTTCACGATGGGCATGGTGAACACGGAAGAGTCCAGTGTGCCTGATCTCTTTGGAATTGGATGCGCATGGTTAGACGATACCTTATACGGCGGAGCTTACGATGACGCTCTCGCTTCGGTCGATCTACTATCATTGCGCTGGTCGAGAGAGAATATACACGTGCGATGCTATGCGATGCACTGATGGAATGTCGATTCTTCCAGTGTGTTGCCGCGTGTTTGGAACAGCCATCGGAATTACACAGCAGCGCTGTTAAATCGCTTTCACTGACATTTTCGAACAAGAGACACGTTGCAAGCCAATTGGAGAGGTGTATGTGACAGTATGAAGACTACTCTTAATCTCCTAGTCATCGGCAGAACCATACGCGTACTGGTATGTTTCGTCGAGAAAGTTGTAGAAGAAAAATCGATAACGGTTGGCCAATTATACATCCTCTTGGAAACCGCCATCTGATACGGATACACAGCAAATCTGGAATCGTAATTAATCTCCGAGTCAACATACGCAACCAGCGAATACCACATTCTTATAAATGCTAGTCTACTTTTTTGAAAATCGAAATTATTGTTGTGGCACTTACAGCAACTTGTCAAGACGATGTCTTCTGTTCTAGAGTCCGCACTGACTGCTCTCCTCCAAGATGACTACATATCTCGTTGGCCCCTCATTCGCGGAAAGTCGTACACTGATGCTAATACGAGCTCATGCCAGTCGCTATCTTGACCGCTGTAGGGTATGATTATGGTGAGTTACAGTCCCTACTAACGTGCATCGTATCAACTTCCATATTATTAGTTCTTACGATTCCGAGTGAGGTATAATGCTGCATACTCCCCAACCTTATATTCTGACGAATGTTCATTTGTATAGATAGAGTATATCTGGGTCTGTAAACAACCATTCGTACACGGTATGATCCTCACTTGAATGAAGGGAAAACCCTGGACATTGGTATCAACCCTCTACATACTGGTATGTTTAAGCTCACTTATTGCGGCATGGAGCCTCAAGGAAATGTTTCTCAAGGTTCGCTATTGTGGATTCTATTGTTTCTTGTGAGTTTACGGCTGCTGTAATACATACGTCATTGGGTGCTAATAAATTCACCAGAGTCGTAACTCTCCGTATGTTTGACATCGTATAGAACATGGGTATGCTGAATGGAGACCCCAAAAGTAGGAACTCGGTTCTTCCCCAACACCGCGAAAGTATGTTTTCTTTGTTGACAATGACATACACTGTCGAAATTAAAAATATGATGTGTAGACGTACGTACCCATCCTTCACATCATGGCTGGCAAGCTCACTGATATGTATCAACCAGCTGTGAGCGCAAGCACTGAGAACACCCACAATTTCATTTATCTTCCTTAAGGCGAAATAATCCTACTCGTTGAGCAGTGGCTATTCATTCTTTTTCTTGGTGCAGCCGATTGTGAGTTTCCTATATCTGATACCTTCATAACAATAAATGGTGGTGTTGACTGCAGTGATGATGATCCTCCGAGTATGGACGATGTACAATCGATCCAAATTGGTTATCCGCAGTCTCCTCTTGTTTTTCTTTCTCGAGATGATCTTCCTTATCCTTGTTATAGCCATTTCCACCGAACCAAAGTATGCAAGTTCCCAGGGTAAGTAGACATTGGATGAATGAGGGTGTCACTAAGCTGACTGTGCTACAAGTGTCGATCGTACAAATACTCGACTTTTCTCTTTGCGCGTTTTCGTCTACCTCACCTAAGTGGACGATAGTCGGATCTGCTTTTCAAATGATGCATGGTGTAGTAATATTCACACTTGCGTTAGTCCAATTCGCAAGGCAGTCCCTTCAAATGCACAGGGCAGTGAACCGGTGGCAGCTCAATCGGTACATGAAACTGCTTGTCGAGCAAGGATTTGCCTATTTTCTTACGTACGTCCTCATCCCGTCCTCGCTCCTATCCTCCTACATCATCCACCCCTGCAACCGAGTGGATTTCTGCGGTCGCTAACTCTCGTTTTTTATCACAGTTTCTTTCTATATGGCATCATCAACATATGGACGGAATTTGTATCCCTTCCCGGGGGTGGCTGGCAGTTTATTCTGGTTAACATCGTGGAAATCGTTCCAGTGTACATCCTGCCCTATCGATTCGTTTTGAGCATGCGCGACATGTATGCGCGGGACGTTCAGGGTACGGGCCTGGGTGATGACGGGATTGACACTGCGTTCGGATTAACGTCTTCTGGACGCGGCGTTGGGGCCATGGTGTTTGCGGACGCTGGACGAAACACGGTGTTGGAGAACGAGGAGGCGGTGGCAATACAAGAGACGCCGTGAGGAGTCCCAAGTCAGCTTGGATGTGCGAAAACAAGGAAGTCGTCTCCAAGTAGGAGCAGAAATTTTACTGTAAACGATAATAGCGGTGCCGGCGTGGCGATGAACGGAAAAGTGATTTCAAGTACCCTAGCGATATCATTGCCGTGCCACGACATCGAATTATGGTCGACAGACACATTGCTACGAAGTTGTTGTCGTAGCCAAGTGTTTGGTTTTCATGCTCGAGTTGGATCGACCGGTTTGATCAGCTTGTTGTGCTCCAAATCCTCCTGATTGGTAGGTCCGATGTGCGTGAATATACGTATACAATGCGCGACAATATAGGCATTTTCAATTGAAAGTTTCAAGTGCTTCGAAGTAGATGCGCTACGGAAGTGACTTCCTTTGGACAGTTGGCATTCTTGTACAGATGAGTGGAGCAAGATAATTAAGTGGGTTCTTGCCAACTTGGCACCGGGTGAGCGATAATAATATAACCCACCAATTGCGAAGATACAAAGATTTACTTTGTGGACACATTTTGGACCGTTCGATCTTTTTTCCCATAATTTTCGAGTACCAACGCAAGGTGGGCTAGGCAGAGGTTGTAAAACATCCACGAAGCGAGAACTATGTACATGGAACAAACTTAGTCCGTAAGTAAATACTCTTAAAGGAGATTACAAGTAGGTATACAATAGCTACGGTCCCTGGAAAGTAGAAGTACAACGTGCCAATATACATACTAGCACTCGCTCACTGCAGGAGAGTATGCCGCCTCGTCCACCCCACGCTGGTCGGGTAACCTCAACCGGCGGATCGCTGCATCCTGCCTCGAAAGCCGCCACGATCGACTTGCCCATCTGCGTAGTTTGCATCAGCACGAGAAATCAAACTCGAAGAGTAGCACGTACTTGATCGCCCGTCGCCCAACCGCAACCGGAACGACCACGACTGCGCCAACGAGCATGAGAGCCGCGATGCCCACGACGGCAGTAGGGAACACGATCGTCCCAAGGAGAATATTGCGGCAGCGCCGGACCAACCGATTCCAGTGCTGAACTTGGGGGAGGATAAAGCCTGAGTGTGTGGGCGGAGATCGCGATGAGAAGGGGCTGTAAGGCGCGTCGACAGAGGTCATAGCTTGGGTGATTACGCGTGATACGTCATCTGTCATAAATGGAAAACAGGAGTAAGATGGAACAGGAATTGCAGAGAGGAAGAGAAAAAACAAACCTCGCGTGGGGCTGTAGATGCACCAAAAAGGCGTCTCATTGACATGGATGAGGTCGCCGAATAAATATAGGTGCTTGAGGCGTGAGTATTCTGTTGTCTGGCGAATCACCAACCGCAGTGTTTCTTCCAGTCATTTTACATCAAGATCAGGTCAAATGAAACGACAGTAACTTACCATCATCAGCCAGTACGCGCAAAACAAAGGCTGGACCAAGCAACGACGATGACGCTTTGGGATGGTGAGCACCATGGTAGCTATTGGGATCGTGTGTTGGGAGAAGCATGCTGATAACTTCGGGTACAACGTCCGTCAAAGCCTCCGCCCCAAACCCTGTACGGATGTCAAACATGGTCGAAGCGCCAATTGAAAGCACATACAAGTTTGCGCCAAGGAGCACAAGATGGCAGCGCCCGTTCGCTGCTTCCACCACTGGTCGGTCCTTAGATGGTGCAGCCCACGCTTCACCAAATATTGCGTTAACGCACGCTCGCCATCTAGTCAAGGATTAAGAAATCTAATCCAATACAAACAGAACGCAAAACGCACGGGATCGAAACACGTTGAGGTAGATCAGCCCCGTTCGCATTCCCCGGGGTTTCCCAGCGCCGAGTTTGCATTCCAATAAAACCGCGATATCATACTCGAGAATTTTACTCCTCAGTTCACCTATTGGTAGGACATAAGCGGAAAGTAAGAGTGGACGTCCATTCATCCTTACGATACTTCATCAAGTCTTCGAAGATAGTAAATCCTTCCACGGCCCCGACCGCTTCATCGAAATAATCCAGTCTGATCATATTGACAATGTATCCAGCTAAATCGCGATCACGGTTAATACGCGCACGAAACTTTCCTAAAAAAAAGTTGTTGGATATTGTTATTAATCATTAAGACATCAACAACGAACGATGTGCTAGACATTTCGTCAGAGCAAACGCTGCCAATAGCGCACTGTCAAAGAACTGTAGTTGCCCGATAAAGATCCTCAGGACGCCTTGGTTCAAGAGGTAGTTTCGGACTTCGCTATTGACTAGAGAGACGATAAACAGTGCACGAAATAGTTACACGTTGCTCTTACCCTCACACAACCTGAGAATAGTGAAGGTGGCAGCAGTACGTGCCCGCGTGTCATGTCCATTAGCAACATTCAATACTTTCTGTATAAACCTTCGATGGCTGTTCCCGAGAGCTCCAGCTGAGAACCAGGTTAGAAGAAGAGAATGATCGTATGTAATGGTACCTCACAAGGAAAGAGTTGGTATAAAAGTGAGTCCCCTCTCCTCCTCCAGTTTCGGGAAGGCGAAATGTTGGCGGAGCTAGCATGCAAGTAGCTTACATGCGAAGTGTAGGAGAAAACCGACTCGGCCGCTGGTAAAAGACAGTCGGCAAGTACAATTCCAAGTTTTCAATAAGCACTGATTAGAGATCAGCGTATCGTGGGTCGAGAATACCACCCACTCGATTCTTCGTAAAGCCCATCCTGCGATATCTGGACAAGTGCCTGAACCGCCAGTAAGCTGACAGGTCCTCTCCGCTTCTCTGCCAACTCGTGAAGTCTCGGCTTCACCTTGCGACAAAGACGTGGTGCTGTTCAAGAGTCAGATATTTGTACTATAACTATCAGAAACGTACCCTTTTCAGCGATGAAAACAACAACCCGCAGTACGGCGGTAAGGTGGCGCGAATCTGTTAAGTTGCATCAGATACCACTGTGCTGAAGAGCCGCAAAGTCGTACCATTTGTGTCTAGCAGCAAAGAAAGCCTGTCCCTCTTTTTAGCCCCAACAGAGGCTTCGGAGAGCCTGTCGATGATCGCCTCAGGGTCTGGAGAAAAATTAGCGATCACATTGGAATGCCGCAGCTAATTGACATACAAAATTCCACAAGGGAGGAAAGCGCATCCATCACATGAGCAAAATGTTCCCCGGGAACATTGGTAATGTGGTCCAATAGCTGCAGGAAACTATCGATCACTCCTACAGTCAAAATCGAGTATCGGAGAACATTGTGTTTCGCCACGGGTCGTAAGAGGGCTATAGCTCTTGGCCAATCCGGCTGATCCAGCTTGATCGAGGCCTGAAGGGACTGCCTCGCTTCCGCGAACACGTCTTGCGGCAGAGTCTTCTCCCGCTCGGCTGCGCAAAGATCTTGGTATTAGAGATTTAATCTAGATGAAAGAAGGCGCACGTGGATCCACTGCCTCGAAGTACGCAGCAATTGCAACAAGTCTGACTAGACCAGATTGTTTGCAAATGAGATCAATTAAAGTTTTTCGCTGACCGGATACCTCCTTGATGGGCCATCGGCCCTCGGCTAAAAATTCAGATCCGCGATAAGCATAATCACTTTTACTCCCGAAGGAGACGCACCAAAGCGCAACATGAACAATAACCGGTGCAGATAAAACGGAGCGGCCCCCTGTTTTCCCGTAAGGTTGTCGAAGAGCGCAGAATAAGTTGTATGATCAATAGCATCCTTCTCCCAAACAACGTCATCCCTGGAAAACATGGGACCAGCTGTTTCCAGTGGATTACCAAACCCATTTCCAAAGGTCGCCTTGGGTACGTAAGTATTTGCGAACTGTACTGAGGCATGAATCTTCTGCCCAGGAATGATACGGCGAGGTTGAAAAAGATGTAACCTACGTGGCAATCAGTTTGATGGGAATCGTATAGTAAGACATCCTACCTTCGAGCATTTCTCCCGGTGCCACTAAACGAAACTTGGTGTCGAATCGGAAGAAATTCAGCCAACCTCCAAAGGAAAGTCATCGAGTCGATTGTTCCGAAATCGATGTCTTCATCAGTCCAGAGAATATCTCCCGGCTTCAAGAGTAGGCCACACGAATGAGCTTCACGACGCATCCACATTAACGACACGTTCCCTGCATGAAAGAGCGCTCCGGGTCGATGCGTTCCACCTCTACCAACCCAATCAGCGTGAATGACATGACAACATAAACATAGATGTACACATCGGAATGGGTCCCTGCAAACCACACTTCCTTAATATCTGCAGTATTTCGGTCAGCACGTTTGTCGGTACCGGATTGCTCGCAAGAGGCTTCATCGACCACTGGGGACTCCACCTTCTTGATGAATATGCGATCTCCATCTTCTGGAACCCCATCTTCCGGAACGTTGTCGCCACTAGAAACTACGCCGGGTTCTTCACCCATATTGGTATCGAGACTGTCAATGACAGTACTCCTGGATTCTTCATCTGTGGAGGCGGCAGGACTGTGGGTTCCCGCTTTGGACTCGTCCACATCCTCTAATCTGGACCCGTCGGCCGCGTTCGAGCCATCATCAGACTTTAGTTGAGAATCTTTGTTGCGCAGGTCCGGCGAATTCATTTCGAGGAAATACTCTGGTATAAACTTGACACGACATTCGTCGAGTGCGAGCGCATGCCGTATATGGCAAGCGTGGGTCACACCGGAAGAGGCGGAGAGACAAACGTCACTCCTCCCGAAGCCGACGGAAGATACAGTATCCCTGACCATTGTTAACGCCATGGACAAGAGGCAATGAAAGAACGCACCACACCCCAATGAAATGCACTCTTACATCTTTCCAAGAGAACGCTCTGCTAAACTCCCGCGCCATGTCATTAGCATTTGGTTGGTGGTTCAGGATGGACTCGAAGTGTTCGTATGCACTATCATACATTTCAGAAAAACGTAGAATGATCAAGGACTCTTATACTAACGTCCCGACTTGTTTTTCGGTAGGGTTCTTGATTAATCCAACCTGGTAATCCTCTCAGTTCAGTCCAACCAGCGGTCGCTATGCAATTTACTTCGAATATCATTCCTGCTAGAATCCTGACTTGATATGCGCCACGAGAGAAACCTAACAAACTCGTCAAAAACTAGAATGTTGGACGTGACCGTGCGAACCGAATAAGTATATCTGGTCCCCTTCCTGGTACTTCCTCGCTAACCAGGTGTACGCGTCTTTCACGATTTCTTCCACATTCCTGTGTGGCAACTAAGACTCCAAAACCAAATCTCGAGAAAAAGACTCGCCATGCAATCGCCATATCGAGCTGATCGGAGATCGCCCATTGCATGCGTTGAAACACATCCAGAATCCTAGGGCGAGTGCCAATTCCACTGGAGTAGTACGTGCACTGTTCTGGAAGAGGGTCCTTGGTATCACAATCAACAGCTTCGAACAGTTTCACGACATTGGTATTCTGTTGGAGAAAGGAACGTGGGGTTAGCGTCAGATAGAAAAACACGAATGCTGAGGCGCACCTGACGGCCGAATTTGTTCGCTGTACCATCGATGCAAACGACGAGGTTTCTCGACCTTTTGTTCGGACTACCGTTCGCACCACAGGTTGAGCACCTGGCTCGCGCCCGACAAGTACTCTCTGAACTCTCTGCTCGAAGGAATTGGTTTGAGCTGGAAGGCATCAGGAAGATATGGTGCGAGAGGAACCTACAAGTACCACCATATATATGGGTGAATCAGGTTGGCGAACGTGCTGTCACTGGTAGGATGTGGCAGTACAGGGACAAGACCCGAATCTTTTGGGCGAGCGCTAACTTTATCAAACGCCAAATGCACTGAGGCAACCTGTTAGACTTCTCTTTGCGCGTTCAGCATCCCACAGGAATATCTCACCTATTATATATGACGTTCAACATTAGTTCCGCATGGGGCTCCACTATCGACATGCACAGGATATCGAGCGGCCAAGATGATGTCGTTGACTGCATCCAATTTGCGTTGACCAGTAATTGCTAAGGTTCCCACGATTCTTTTTATGATACGTCAATGCCAGAGTCTTCGTCCCATTTGATCTAGTCTATTGAATAGGCTAACTGAGCCCCAAATGCGCGGACTCTACGGCTGTGAGTTGTATAGCCTGATCGATCGACGCTAGCAGACCGCAAGAACTCGGAGACAGATTTTACGAGGTTCTCGGACATTTGTCCACGTAGGCATGACCGCCGTTCCGCTTAGGCCGACATGACTGATGTGTCTGACCAAGGTACCACAACACCATGCCTTTTACTTCATCCAACCACTCCTCTACGATCCCATCCTCGAACATGTTTCCATCATAAGTTGCATACATAGTCATCTGGCTACCCAAGGAGTATGCACCGAGGTAAAGCTGCGAAGCGTCGACGTGTTTTTGGACACTAAAGTCTAAAGTTCCCCATGCGGACTTTTGGGGTCGTGTCAGCCTGGGGGTGAGATGACGTCGAGGGAGAGATCTCGTAACCTGCTTTGGAGTGATATCGAACGAACGAGGAGAGCGAGAGTGGGTGACTTGGTGGTAATGGGTGTAACGTGAAATCCATCTGGTGACATCAACCCAGTGAGACTAACGACGACGAAACGAATGAAAGACGTACACTACCGAAACTAGATCCAGTATGAGCAATCACTATAGGATTGATCTGAATCACAGGAATCTCATCCTTGTTCTTTGACCACTGCCTATAACGCAGCTGTATGTATGAGAGAAGTAGCGTATTGCTAGCATGTGTGAGCTTGAATAATAATGGGTGGTTAAGAAGTGTCTTCAAGTGCTCCTTGATCAATTCAGCGCGAAATAAGTACCTGTTGAGCGTAAGAAGATCTTGGAATGGGGGGGCAATATCACACTTCAGGTCGCGTTCACCATCTTGATGTCTTTCCGCTGTTGCACCCAGCAGGATAAACGGGAATAGGTTATAGACATAGCCGAGGGACAGGGTAAACTCTCCACCTCCGCCACTTTCGTCCATTCCTTGTCGAGAAATGGGCGTAGGTTAAGTGGACCCACGATAAAGTATGCTCCCTCGTTCTATGAACTCATTCCTCTTCAGACCATTTTTGGCGCAGGTATTGTCGGTAAAGCACTCGCGACATGGCAACTTAAGCGAGTGTGAGGTAGGCAATTCCGAGTGTGCCGTTGTGCAGACGGCAATTGCCAGTCACATCTGCGTTTGTAACGCATGCGAGAATTATATGCCCGTGATCTCGGTGGTAAATGATCGCACAGAGACGAATGGTGCGAAACAGGTGGCGTGACGCGGAAGTGTGTTCCCGCCCTGTGATCGTGACCAAAAGGGTTGTAGCATTGGTACGAATCCAAGATGAAATACAAAACGTACCGTCTACTTTCCCAATTTAAGCCAAAATATGACAGACGCAGCCGCTTTTCGCCAGCGCTGCCTTGCCAGACTGAAAGGTGAAAATTACTTTGGAAGGACCCCATCGTAAGCTACGGCCATCTTCAGTCTCTCTCCTGGCTGGATTTGTGCAAGTTCCGGCTCTTCGCCTCTTGAAAGTGTGTCCAACAAACACCTAACGAACGCCCTGTTCGACATTCCGTCCGATATGCAGTGGGCTAACATTATCACGAAATGGAGGACGTCGGTTCTGTGAGGGCCGGTCTCGCGAAAGACGCAGAGCCTCACCAGCAGCTCGTCCGAGAGTGGACGAGAGCCATTCAGGATCGCGCTCGCATGCCACCGAGCCTACTCTGTATCAGCTACCTGCCCAAACATGACCTCGTCCGGACGTAGGACACCAAGGTCAGATTCCTTGACGATAAAGTGGGGCACAGTGTCGCAGTCACCCGTCTTGCATTGACATTGGATCTATGGGCTCCACAGGAGAGGTGAAACGTTGGTCTTTCGCACGGTGGCTCCAGAAAGTGGATAACGTCTCTTTGTGGATGTCCATGCCTGATGTTGGCATCGGAAAATAAATCAGCATCTCGAGAACCTTCCAAGATACGGGGCTCGGCGTGTTGTACCAAGTCAGCAATCCCGTTGAGGTAACCATAGGAGACATAATAGAGCTCGGAAGCGTCCAGAGGACGCTGGAAGTACGCCCTTGTGTCGGATGGGTATCCACCAAAGTCCAGCTAGGCATCGACGGGGAGACGGCAAATTTGGTGTCGTTTTCGAGCCATTCATACATACATTTACGCTTTGTGTCAGAATTTCCTGAGTTTGAACGCACCTCCCCAAATCAGCGCTTTATCGAAGTGTGGAATGTGATGGCGTATGTATTAATAGCGCACCCAGACTCAAGGAAACGAGCGGTGTTTGCCGACTTGCACCTGTCGAGCGCGACCACATCACAGACAAATTAAAGCATGAACACTACTCACCTACGCGTCATGCCTGCGAGAAAAATGACTTGGTAATCGAGAGAAGCCTGATAAATTCGGCCATTCACCTAAAACGTCGCCCAAATTCAAGTCTCGGTATCAATAATTGATGATAAGGACGTTGGTCCAGAGCATGTGGACACAAACATGTACATGTGGAATGGAGATCCGGCGGAAATATCAAGAAAGCCCTGGGATTTGGAAACCTTTACTCGCCAGTGGCTGGACGATCGGTTGAAATTGTTTAGTAGAATATAACAACACTTGTCGTGTCGTGCATCAAACTCGTTTCAAGCACGTGCGACAGTGAACATGAGTCATGTCGTTTTACAACTTGGATTTCCCTGGTCTTGTTACTCCACTCCGACGCGATTGATGCGTTCGACCAAGGTACCATAACACGGCCTCCTTCACTTCATCCAACCACTCTCTGACGACCTCTTCCTCGAACACGTTACCGTCAAAAAATGCAAACATGCTCATCTGCCCGTGCGAACTACCTGCACCGAGGTAAAGTTCCGCAGGACGAGTGTGGAGATACACTTTAGTGTACTCCATCGTAATTTTCGGAGTGTCATCTGCCCCGGACAGTGAGGATGCGGGAAGAGTGACATAACCTGCTTTCGCAGGGTGTGAAACGGGAGAGTATGGTGATAGTGGGTGTGTGCATGGTAAGGGATACTCAATTGGTGCCATAGAATCCACCTAACGGCGTATCAGAGATGAGGGCAGAGGATCCAACAGAGAATTTATCACGCACGCTACCGATGTTAGAGCCACCGTGGGCCCAAATCATGGGAATGTCCATCACTGACAGAACTTCATTCTTCTCCGGGTCTCCTTCCGCACCATCCCCACTAGTGTGTTTCATCCATTGCAGAGCACCGAACCGCGTATGTTCAAGGCGCAGCAAACTCACAGCGCGCACCATCTCATGAAACAAGGGATGATCGTAAAGCGCCGCTGCTTGCTTCTTGACCAGCTCTGCACGGTGCAAGAACCTATCGAATGTGAGGAGGTCAGCGAATGGGGGTGCACCATTCGATAGAAAACGTGCTGGATCTCGTTTGTAATGCTGGTGTCGTTCAGCCGCGACACCAAGCGTCATGAACGGGAGTTGGAAAAAGAAGAAACCGATGCACATCATAAGCTCGCCGCCTCCGCCCCCTTCGAACCACGTTTTGTCAAGATGTGGACGCAGGTTGAGCGGGCCACCGCTAATGTGAGGTTGTTTCTTTCGATATGCCCATTCTTCCTCGGAGATCTCGCCACGCAGGTACCGCCGGTAAAGCACTCGAGTCATCGCCACTTGTGAAAGTGCCAAGTAAGCATTTCCAAACGTGATGCTGTGCAAACGGCAATTGTTTATCACTGCTGCGGTTTGCTCACGTGTGAGCGAAGTAGACACGCGGCAAGATTGTGCAGCGACGCGTGGGGTTGAATGCGTGAGGCGACATGGAAGTGTGTGCCCACCCTATCGGATGAGGATGGGGCCATCAAGAGAAGAAACTGCGCGAAGAAGCATTAACACTTGCCTGCCACTTTGCAATCCTTGACTGGAATATTATCACACCTACTGCCTTCCGCCACCGCCGTTTCGCTGGGCTGAGTGAACGAAGATGCACAGGTTCGACATCTACTGAGGGGATCGCCGTTGTCAACCTGTGTTCCAATGGCATCTGAGGAGGCTCTACGTTTGACCCTCTTGAGAGCGTATCCAAGAAACAACGTGTAAACGTATAGTTTGCCGCTCCGTCTGACACGCAATGTGCCATCAACGTCATCAAGTGGAGAACATGGGTTCTCTTGGAATTGGTCTCGCGAAAGACATATAGTTGCACCAGTAATTCATTTGAGAGTGGACGCGGACCATTCAAGATAGCAGACGCTCGACGCTGCGCCTCCTCTGCATCAGCCACATCCCCGAAGACGATCTCTCCCGGACGTAGAATAGCCAAATTGTGTTCCCGAACAACGAAGTGGGGCTCCGCGGTGAATCCCGTGCCATCCCCATCCGACGGCAGCCTAAGAGGTAATGAAGCGTCAGCGCCTCGCACGGTGGCCCCCACGAGTGGATAACGTCTCTTTGTAGACAGCCATGCCCTCACGACATTGGCTTCTGAGAACAAACGTGCGTCTCGAGGTTCATTCTTGAGATGAACTTCAAAGTGATGCAAATTGTCTGCGGTGCCGTTGAAGAGGCCATCCCAGACAAAACAGAGCTCAGTGGCATCGAGAGGACGTTTGAAGGTGCGTCCTTGGGATGGATGGGTGTCGACCAGTGTCCAACCAGGCATCGTGGAAGGTCAACCAGTAGGTATACCCTGCCGGCTCTCTTATGTACCTGAAAACGTGTCTAAAAATAACGAGTTGTTCCGATTTCAGTGGAAAAACGCCCGAGTTTACCCACTACTTATGTTCTAAGAGGTGTGTAGTATGTACCACTTGTCTCGTATTGTCATTACGAATTGGGTTAGTCGGGGATGATCCGATCACGGTCGTCTCAGGCAACATGGTCGATGCGATGCACACCCGTACTTTTGCAAAATTTATAACTTCGCTGGACCGCCCACAAAAAGACATTGCTGCACCGGACGTAACTGATCCGTCGAATGCGTCCGACCAAGATACCACACTACCGCCTCCCTCATTTCGTCCAACCATTCCTTTACGACTCCTTCCTCGAACACGCTCCCATCGAAAGACACATACATGTTCAAACGTTCATGCAGGCTGAACGCGCTGATATAAGATTCGGAGGGGCGCGAGTGGAGATGTATCTGGTCATATACCACCGTTATTTTCGGAGTCGCGTTAGTAGCAGGGCTCGACTGCGACGCCAAGGGAGGCACAACATAACCTGCTTTCACAGGGTGCGAAGCAGAAGAGTACGGTGACATTGGGTGAGTTGGTGGGATAGGATAGTCGACCGGATGCACAATATTGATCTGACAACATCATAGATGTAAGAACGATCGAGTCGGCGTACAAGGTGAAACGAGACACACGTCACCAAAAGAAGATCCCTTGTGTCCAAAGATCGTAGTGCCGTTCAAGTCCGGGTCTTTATCCACGCCATCGTCATCGACCATCTCCGCCTTTTTCATCCATTGCAGGGCAGCCAGTCGCGCGTGCTCAAGGTGTTTCTGATGCGCTGCAAGTATGATCTCGAAGAACAAAGGATGTTTATAAAGGGCCGTCGCTTGTCTCCGGATCAAGGCTATGCGATGTAAGAACCGATCGAAGGTGAGGAAGTCGGAGAACGGCGGTGTCTCAGCCATCAGAATGTGTTCTTTGCCGCGTTGGTGGCCCTGACGTCGTTCCATCGACGAGCCCAGCGTCATAAATGGAAGCTGGTAATAAAAGTAGCCGATCGACACAAGAAATTCACCTCCTCCGCCCCTCTCGTACCACCTCTGGTTGAGAAATGGACGCAAATTCAATGGTCCTACAATTGGATGCGGCTGTCTCTTTCGATAAGCCCATTCTTCCTCTGAAATCTCGCCCCTCAGATATCGTCGATAGAGGACCCTAGTCATTGCTACTTGTGCGAGCGGGTGGAAAGCATCTCCAAACGTGACCTTGAGCAAACGACAATTGGCAATGATAGTTGTGGTTTGCGACTTTGTGAGCGAGGTGGTGACGATCCCAGTTTGAGCAGTGACGTGGGGCGTGGGGGTGATGTGGCGATATGGAATCGTATGTCCGCCCTTTAATATTTGATCCAGAACCGTCAAATAAAACATTCTACCGTTTATAAGGTGTGTCATGGGCCGTGAGGACATGACACCCACCTTCATCTTTTCCATCCTAATATTGAATAACACCATCCCGATCACTCTTCGCCACCGTCGTCTAGTGGGGCTAAGAGAGCTCAAACGGGCAGGTTCGAGCTCCACCATGGGAATTGCCACCGCCAATCTGTCCTCCAATGTCATCTGAACTGGTTCCGAATCGGAACGCCAGCCCCTTGCCAACGTATCCACAAAGCAGCGCACGAGTATGTTATTTGCCGTCCAGTCTGCCACACAATGAGCCATAAATGCCATTAGGTGAAGGACGTCCGCCCTCTCTGCCTCCCGAAAGACGCAAAGCTGTACCAGTAGTTCCTCCGAGAGCGGGCGTGGACCGTTCAAAATTGCAATCGCTCTTCTCTGCGCGTCCGCTAAACTGGTCACTTGTCCAAATACGATTTCGTGCGGACGTAGGACAGCGAGATCACGTTCCCGGACGATAAAGTGAGGGTGCGAGGAAATTAATATTTTTCTCTTGACGTCGCCATCACCCCTCAGTCTCAGAGTCGTTCTGAGACTTGGCAGTGGGCCATTCGAACCTTGTACCGTGGCCCCCGCGAGTGGGTACCGCCTCTTTGTAGAAAGCCATGCTCGCACGATGTTGGTTTCGGAAAACAAGTGGTCGTCCTGAGAACCGTTCGTCAGATGGAGCTCAACGTGCTGCAAACCGTCCGCGGACCCGTTGAAGAAACCATCCAGGAAATAAGCATGTTCGGATATGCTCAGAGGACGTCGGAAGGTTCCTCCTCCAGTCGGATGGGTGTCCACCAGTGTCCAGCCAGGCATGGGAGGCAATTAATAATAATCATAGATGTATTTTTGAGAAGCTGAATTTATACCCTGTTAACTGAGTCTGAGATCGTGTAGAGGCCTTTTCCAATTGCCAGAACACGTCTTTGGAAAGGTTGTAAGAGCCCGAGGTCCTGGTTTCACATCATGAGATAACTCGTACTAAAGGGGCTATATCCGACTTTACCCGGGACAGTTGACCCGCTTCCTCTCTCGTCTGATGATATTGCTCATTTTGACCTGGTCGGTCCGAAGCTTAAATAAAGATCCGCCTATATAATCATGTTTGAGCCTAAGTTATCCTCGTCTGTCGCCCTTAATCCAGGATATGTACCACATGGCTCGTTCTTTTTGGAAAGCAACGTACATACCTCAAACACCAACGGTATGTATAGCGTATCCACTCCATAATTCGGAGATAAAGGCCAGCTATGAAGTGTTACCGTTGTAGGCTAATCATTCAGGCATAAGATAAAGATGAACCCGTGAGCATCAACGAAACGCATACACACTCCGAGCGAACGTTCAGAAAAATCCCTTTGAGATCCAATATCGAATCCACGCATGAACCTCATCCCTTCCCACAGGTTGCATGTTCAAAACGGCACTGCTGACACGTTGCGCCGCGGCGGTACAAACATCCGCGAGGCCGCCCGCCTCAAAGACGGACCCGTAGCCTTGCTGGGAAAGTTCCTCGTCCTTTCGAGTCATGGTACGAAAGACTTCAAGTAGCTTGATGGCAGGCTTAAGCGAGGACAGTAGCATCAATACGATTGTCTATTATTAGAAGGTAGGGAGACTCACGATGTGGACCAAGTCGTCATCGGAAGCGTCGACTGCTTTCCTTTCAAGGCGAGCAACCCATTCAGTGAAAGGTTCGATCGTCAACTGGCCCCTGAGCAATGGTTTCTGCTCTTCAACCGTGTCTTTGATCAAGGACATGACGTCCGACCAACGAGAACGCTGGGGATTTACAATGTTGAGCGACTGCGGAGTCGAACCCGCGAATGCGACATCCAATACGGCCGCTGCGACGTCCTCGGAACGCATCCACGAAACTACCTGACCATCCGAGTCGAAGAAAAGTCATCCAAAGATCACATCACTCACCCCCTCGGAGTTCGGGAGCGAACCAAGCGCAATACCAGACTTGATGAGAATCGGTACCCAGTCCGTTATACCCCACGACCCATTCGCTCCTCCAGTTATCTGGCCAATTCTCAATGACGTTGTCTGGAGGCCACTCTTTGCGACGATCTAGGATGAAAAAAAAATGACGAGTACCTTCCAAGTGAGGTAAATGAATTTTAACCTACCCGTTCACAAACGTATTTCGATTCCCCATACCCCGATCCGACAGCCAAGGACGGATCCAACAAAATTTCCTCGGGAAAGATTCCTCTTGCTCGATCCCAGGAATATGCCACGCCGACGGAGGATATAAACACAAGCCGAAGCGAATCTCGATACTTTGAATCTATTGCAAGGTCGACAAGGTTTCTAGTGGCCTTGATGTTGGGCTCAAACGACGAGAGCGACAAATTGAAATCGACGCGCCAAGCGTTATGGATGATGATGGTCACCGAATTTAGGATCTGGACGCACGACTGAGCCTAGCGGATTACTATATAAGAGTGGCCACATACCTCGTCATACAATTCAGGAGAGAGACCACATTTATCCTGAGACGCGTCTGCTTCAACATACACTAGCTTTTCAGAACTCAACAACTCGACGGAAATGCCTTTGTCGACGAACGCAGATTTCTGTCGTTCCTCGATCGAAGACGCAACAGACGGCCGGTTTAGTGCATATACCCTCTTCACTCTCGAGTCTTGCAAGAGTTGCGAGAGGAGGAACGATCCGAGTCCACCCGTAGTCCCAGTCAACAAGACGACATTGTCTGACTGTATGGTCTTTACGTTATCGACCCCTGATGGTATAGTAGATTCCGAAAGCCGGATAGAGTACTTTTCTATCATGGCATTCATCGCTGCAACGTGCTGCTCTTTTGGATCCAAACAGCCCGCACGCTCGTCAACGAGACTCGAAATCCGAGTCGCAATAAGACGAAGCGTCGGATTCTCAAAAATGACATTGGGTGCGACAAAGGGAGCCGGGATTTGAACCTTTGCGTTCGATGATTTTTGGAGCGCATTCACGATCTGGTTTCGAAGATAAGTCGCACTAAGGCTGCAGGATGAACGTCAGATTTGATGATGTTTCAGCTGATCCAGATCTCACACCTGTCAAAACCTTGCGCGAACAGATCGGCGTCGAGATCCAGGTCACGGCCTTGGCTAACGGAACTTGCGCGTGTAACCAACCAAGCCAGCACATCTTCAGTTTTCCACGCGGACGGCGCAGCTGGTCCATTCGCCGAAAAGGAGGAGGCGTATCTTTTGAGAGAGAGGATTTAGACGATATCAAAACTCGTGAAAAAACGGAAGACATACAATGCATCAATCTCGGCTTCATAAGCCTTGATCGTTGCCTTCTTTTGCACAGTTCCCTTTGAGGTCCTTATCATTGGTCGCTTGGGATCCACCACCAAGACCATCTCTTTGAATATCCTAGCGAATGTGGGCGCAATCTCATTCGCCTCCTCAACGACTGGCCTGGATTAATAATTTAATGATCTCACATCGAAAAGGAGGAATGATGGTAAAAAGACGAACCAGATCTTATCTATGAATTCCGCGACAGCATTACCATCCCGTACATCGACCGTATATTTGGCACATGGTTCGACTAACACGCCAACCCGATTCCGTTCCCGTCCAAACATGACCGCGCCTTGAAGTAATGGGCTCGAAACGAAGATGCCCTCCAGCGGCGTAGCTACTGCTTTCTCCCCAGAAGCAAGGGTGATCACATCGTCTGCTCTTCCGACACTACAAAACCAAAAGTAGTCAGCCAACAAGCAGGAAATTCAACGGGAACACGACCGACATCTTCCACAGATTTTTAGTAGGGTGCTTTACAAACAAATCCGAAGTTGCGTATCCCCTCACGTCTGGAAGGTTTTCGACCGCCAGTTGATAATCATCCGTCGTCTGCATGTACGGCAAGCATTCGATGAGAAGAACGCAGAACAGAAAAGATAACAAAGGCACATACTAATATCTGGAATTCATACGTGCCGTCTCCTTGAGGCACACACCTCACATCAATGTCTTCCGCAAACCGCATCCACGCCCACTCTCCGTCCTCGACCTCCGCCCTCTCACGAAGAGAAACCGCACAACCAAATTCCGTCCCGCTATACATATTGCATAAATTGACACCGGCGGCCCACAGCGAGTCGCCGATCTTGTCAGCGAGGGGACCACCACCGTAAATCTTGAAATGATGCGGTAAGCGATCGTCCACCGATGCGAACGCAGACTTGCCACGCGATCGAACGTTCTTAGCGTCTCGACAGCCTCCGTGGAAGCCACCCACTGTTCCAAGAACAACGGTACTGCCAACACCACCTTGCAACGAGTACGGCGGACACTATCGAGGATATTATCCGAAGTGGGAACGATAGGTATCGCTCTCGGATCGATGACAGCCTGAGGTGGATAAACAACAGCTGCAAAGAGACTCGCAATGGGAATGAACATCTGCATAAATAACCCAGCAGCATGGAAAGGTGGCAGTCCTGCGGTTCCAACGCGGTCTCCAGGAGAAAAATCACAGAAAAACGCTCTCGTCACTGTTGAATCACATGGATGCCATGGGTAGCAAAGTTCGAGTGAAGAAAAAAAAACATACTGCGGATCATCCAGTGGATTTGAACTTTGTAGCTGTGTGGTATAGGCTTCGGGAACCCAGTGCTTCCTGAAGAGTGAATGTAGATCGAGGTGGCGTTTGGGTCACGGCGTGACATAGACGGGGGATACGGGACAAAGTCATCCGCTTCAACTTCATGCCCGAGTTTGGGAAATGCGTAGAGGAGGGTCGGCGCTTCTTCGACCACGATCTCGAGGCCAGGGCTTTGCGCACGAACAGCGTCGATCAAGCTTCCGTGTGCATGATACAATGTCATGATTCGCGAACAGCCGACCTTGTTCATCATGTCGATCACAGCAGCGGGCGAGTTTCTGGGAGATACGGGGAACGGCTTGTGAAAAATAAAATCATGCCGATGAACAACGTAGTAGATGTACCCACCACCAGGCCTGCAATGGACATTCCCGCGACGATAGCATGATGAAGAATTGTGTCGCAATTAGCGATAAGAACGACGACCTCCCCGTCAATACCAGCACGTCCGGGACAAAGTGCATGCGCAATTCGATGCGCAGCACGACCGAATTCAAGGAAGGTGATTTCAGCGACCCCTTGGTCGGTAGGATAGACCCATATAGGCCAAATTGGGTTGTTCTGCATATGGAAATTTATCAAGTCGGGGAAGAACAAAGATGAATCCATCGGGGGAAGCTTTGGAAGAGAAAGAATAGCCATGATCTAGTTCTTGTCGAAAGATCAAGCTTCGCCTTGAAATCCCCTCTTTTCGAGGCGGGTACTTCCGGAAATATGAAACAGAGACTTTAATGCGGCCCATCACGGTGCTTGTCATGTAATGGTATCTGCCCTTTGAATCAAGTCACGACATTTGGAAGATAAATCCATCGGGGACGGTAAACAATGGGTACGGAAAATTTTTGCAGTTGAACGGAACTATGATTTGGCAGTGATGGCGGGGAAGACGAGTTGGCCAAACAAGGAATGCCGAAACTCCGGGCATGAAGTCAATCCCGACGTGAAAGCATTGCAGTAAATGTACACCGTCCCCAAGCCACTAGAGTCTGCCGCAGACCGTCTGCTCCTCTTCACGACTAAAGGCTCAACGCGCCTGGCGCTTCTGACCGAGATACCACACCATCGCTTCCTTCACTTCGTCCAACCACTCCCTGACGACCGCCTCCTCAAACACGTTGCCGTCGTAAGAGACATACATGTCCAACCGTTCACGCCAGGTAGCCGCTCCAAGATACAGCTCCGCAGGCCGCGGGTGGAGCCGAGTCCTCGAATATTCCACCACGATTTTCGGTGTCATGGCAGCGTCAAGAGAAGACGAGGGACTCTGATAGCCCGCCTTGTTGGGATGTGGAACGGAAGAGTATGGTGAGAGGGGATGAGTCGGCGGTAGGGGGATTCGAATGGGAATATCGAACCCACCTAGCATGCAAGTAAGCACGCAACATTAGAAAGGAGGAACAAGACACGCGTCACCGAGACTAGATCCTCCGTGCGCTCGGATCACGGGAATGTCTTCGAGCGCCAGAACCGAAGCCGAGCTCCCATCAACGTGTTCGCCATCGTCCTTGACTCGGCGCAGTACGGACTGTGTCATCTCCAGGTGCTTGAGATGCGCCGCAAATACTATTTCGAAGAACAAGGGATGGCCGAAAAATCTCTGCGTCTGCTTCTTGACCAATCTAGCACGGTGCAAAAATCGATCGAATGTAAGGATATCAGAGAACGACGGTGGTTCGTCCGACGAAACACGTTCTGGCACCTCTGATCGTCCCTCCGTCACACCAAGCGTCATGAACGGCAGCTGTATGACCAAGAAGCAGATGGACAGGACAAATTCACCACCCCCGCCTTTGTCGAGCCATTCTCCGTCCAGATACGGACGCAAGTTGAGGGAAGCCCCACTGATTTGTGGCTGCCTCTTTCGATAGATTCATTCCTGTTCCGAGATCTCGCCGCATAGGTACCATTGATAGATCACTCGAGTCATCGCTACTTGTGCAAGTGTGCGATAATCATGTTCGAATGTCACGCCCTGCAAACGACAGTTGGCAAGTACGTCGGCGGTCTGCGCGTGCGTGAGCGATGTGGAAACGAGGCAGGACCTGGCTACAGTAATTGGGGTCGATCGTGTCATACGAAATGGAATGGTATGTCCACCCTATAGTAATGACCACAAACCATCAGCTCTTTTTTTCAGCTCGGATACGATGGAAATGACAATCGACCCGCATTCTCGCCGTCCTCGATTGGTATATCACGATTCCAATCGCCCTCCGCCAGCGACGTTTTGCCAGACTGAGCGAACGCAAGTGCAAAGGCTGGACGTCCAACGGAGAAACGGCCATCGCCAGTCTCTCCACCAACGAGATATGAGCAGGTTCCATATCTAGGTCTCCGACGAGCGTATCCAAGAAACACCTCATGAACGTCCTATTCGCGGCCCCATCCGTGATACAATGTGCAATGAGCGTCATCAAGTGAAGGACGTCCTCGGAGTCAGTTTGGCGAAATACGTATAGCTGAGCCAACAGCCCGTCGGAAAGTAAACGTGGTCCGTCCATGATAGCGTCGGCCCGCCGCAGCGCCTCCTCCATCACGAAAGTTGCAAAACCGTGACATGCGATGACATGTCACATGGGTGCGTTCTCACGCAGAAATGATGTCATACGTCGTTATCCGAGTGCGACTGGCCGTACTCGAATAACGATAAGCGTATATCGCACTCTTTTCGAGCATCGATCGACAATATACGCCCATTTTCAGGTTTCCAGCAGTCGTATATGATGTAGTTAGTCAGA
>JBBPMM010000212.1:0-42576 GCA_038090335.1 Solioccasus polychromus | reverse complement strand
GGGCACGTTTTACGTCGGGAGCACGTTCGTGTCCTACCACAACCAACAGTACCGCGACCTCTTCACGAAACATGTCCCTCTCGGCAACGTCCTCGTCGAGTACGGCGAGCAGCACCACTGGGACGACATCACCGTGCAGCAGGTCGTCGTCGCCACCGTCGACACCGCCAAGTCCGTCTACGCCTTTGTGCAACGCCAGATTGGGCAGGTGACGCAGAGCGCCGAGGTCAAGCCCAGCGCCGAGGTCAAGCCGCGGGACGCGCCGCCGGCCGAGAAGGGGTCCATCGGCGAGACCAAGGCGCGCGTCAAGTCTACTGCGGCCGTGCTCAAGACGACCGTGGACAAGTCGACGGAGCGAGTCTCGCCGGAGGCTACCGCCAAGGCGACAGCGCTCGCAAAACACAAGGCGGCACAGCTCGCGGACGAGGTGGACGAGCTGGTCAGAAAAGCAGAGGCTGCGTTGGCGAAACCGATTGAAATCATCGTGGAGCCAACGTCCTTGCCGGGTTCGTCCGCCCCGTCGCCCGACGTTTCGACCGACTCGGTGCAGGTGTTCGTCCTGTCGGACGGGGAAAAATCGAAATCGGAAACGTCGGCCTTGTATGAAGCTCCTCTTCCCATCGGTTTCGAACCCCCACCGGGCTATTCTAAACCCAAACCTGCTCCCAAACCTGAACCTGAAGTACTTCCCTTGGTCGCTCCGGCCGTCTCAGATGTCGCCGTCTCGGAACCCATCATATCTCATCTCGCTGGCACCATCGACGACCTTGCGTCGTATCTGAACGCGAACCCATCCGCAGCAACCAAGGCCAAGGGCATCCTCGACACCGCCAGAACTGACCTCACCGAGCTTGCATCGCGCTTCGACAAGATCAAAGAGGACGAGAAGCAGGTGCTCGAGGCGAAACTCGACGAGCAGGCGCGCCAATACAGCACCAAGCTGCTCGAGCTCGAGCTCGAGTCCCAGGACAAGCTCGCGCTGCAGAGGGAAGACTATGAAAAATACGTCGCGGATGAAAAGATGAAACTGGTCCTGGAATACCGGGCACGGCTCGACGAGGAACTCAAAGCGCAGACGGAGCTCGTAAACGAACGGTGAGCAGAAACCCGACGTCGTTCTTTTCGGCCGTGGTCACTGATCTTGGGTTTAGCTTGAGAGAGGCGATCATCGCCCAGGGTATCGAGCTCCAGCGTCGATGGATCCGCGAGGTCAAGGTCAAGGTCGAGGAAGAGCGCGGTGGACGACTGGCCCGGCTCGACGAACTCGCCGCGAGCCTGAAACGTCTCGAACGCATCGCGCTCGATAACTCGTCCTATCTCGATGAGAACATTCGCGTGCACGGCATGTGGACCGCATTGCGCGCCATGCAGGCCGCGATAGACGCGCCTGAGCGGAAACCCTTCCGCGAGGAGCTGCGCATACTGCGACACGTTGCCATCGCCAAGGACGACGACGTTGTGTCTGCCGCCCTCGCGTCACTCGAGCAGTCGGATATCCCGGACGTGGGCGTGGAGCCGCTGGCAGATCTGACGACGTGGTTCACGACGTCGGTCGCGCCGCGCGTGTCGAACGTGGCGCTGGTGCCGGATCAGAACGCGGGCGTGCTCTCGTACCTTGCGTCGCACGTGCTGTCCTCGTTCCGGTTTCAGAGACACGGGCTCGCGCCTGGGTCGGACGTGTTGAGCGTGCTGGCTCGTGCAGAGTATTTCATGAACGAAAAGGATTTGGACAGCGCTGCGCGGGAGCTGAATCAACTGACTGGACCTGCAAAGGAGCTGCTCCATGATTGGTTAGAGGCTGCGAGGAGAAGGTTGGAGGCGCAGCAAGCGTTGGAGGTGAGGGTTTCCGACCGGACGCTCCTGCGAGACCATGCTAACAAGAGGCTCAGGTTATACAAGCGCAAGCGACGCTAGCGTCCTTGCTCGTCGTTTAGATTGACAGTTGGTATCGATACAGGATGCAATTTAGACGGTTTAATCCATACATGTCAGGCTGATCTACTGTGGAGGTGTCTCTACGCCGGCATGCATCGCGCACTCGCACATGACCTGAGCACGCCGCATGACCGTTTGAACGCTCTCGTGACTGTTCTGGGCGCCCTTCGACACCTTGACGAGTCCGGGAAAGACCGTCGCGCCGACCCTATCCACGTTTCCACACTCGCTCCGGAGACATCTCCGCACGAGCTCGATCTGTCGTGGAAGGAGCTGACCACCAACCTCTGGGACGAAAGAGCGGTAAAACGCGTCGGCGCCACCACCTGTGGCGGGCGAGCCGTGGAGCATGCGCGAAAACGAGTATGCAGAGGTGAGGATGGGGGAGATGCCGCGGGCGTGATCGCCAAGGCGTTTGAGGAGGGTGGGTATTTGTTCCTCGAGAATGCCGGCGACGAGTTCAGGGGAAGAGGATTCGACGGCGGCGGAAAAGGTTTGGCGGCGCCACACGCCAGCGACAACGGGATTTCCTGCCCAGACGACCGTTGGAACGAAGAGAGCGTGAGAGAGAGAGGACAAGAGTACGCACGGGCGAAGAGATGTTCGTGGATCCGCGTGAGCTGAACGTTGGCGTCGGCCGAGTTGGTGACCATGAGCACGTTGATGATCTCGGAGCTGATGACTTCGGAGAGGGCGTGTCGGAGGATGTTTTGGACCTGAATCGGGGAGGCGCCGTCGGGGGGCAGCGCGTCGTAGGAGCCGCTCCCCGTGATGTCGTTGAGTGCTGCGAGGTAGATGTCGGACAGTGAGGCGGGGGGGTTGCGAACGACGTCGGCCGCCCAGCGGTTCAAGAGCCGCTCGAGCTGAGACGCGGCGTTCTGGATGGGCCGCGGTCGACGTCGTGAGCCGTGCAGAGAGCTCGGGGACGCACCTTGATGGAGAAATCGTCGACCGACGTACCGCCTTGTTTGGTGCTGGTCTGGGCGGACGCGTCGTTGGCGGTGCCCTCGAGGAGCGCGATGCGCGCACGCAGATGGGCGACTTGTTTTTCCTGTTCTTCGAGCTGGCGCCGCTGTTCTTCTACTTTTTCGTGGGCGATGCGCTGGTCGCGAGTTGGGTCAGCGTACACGACTAGGACGAACGATACCGACAAAGTTGGTGAGGGCGTAGCGGTATTGCTCGCCGCTGACGACGTCCACGGGCTGCGCTGGGTATGCCATTCAAGAGGTGGTGATGCAAGGGAATCGGTCGACATGAAAAGCAAACGGGAACCACAGCTTCTCCATCGTTCCCATCTATCACTCAAATCTTTGTTGATGTCACTATATCGAACCGATACTGCGATGCAACTGCAGCTATTCGTTGCTGTGAGTCGAAGACACAGCAAGCCTTGGCTCTTGCCCGTCCTCGCGTTCTGATCCAACAGATGTCCATCTACTACGCGCTGCATCGTCTGTGACCAGGCCTCGATCCGATCACGCCGCCTTGAAACCAATGATTGAACTCCCCCATGTCGATTTATCCACGCGCTCAGGCCTAAGGAATGGGTTCCGCTCTCAAAGTCTCTCCACCATAAGTAGTATCATCACATGATCATATTTGGCTTCAAGGGAACTCCGGTGTCAACGGAGTCACGAGAGGGGTTGGGTTTTTGGGTTGCGGATGTCAAAGCCCTTGCAAAATGCATGCAGTGATCACGCGATCATACTCTTATAATAGCTGCTGTATGTTTTGCCAATCTGCCAACCGCCATGAGGCTCTTTCGAATGTCAGTGGAGTTGACATCTACACGAGGTGGCCAACATCATCAAAAGTTAACTTTAAAACATTGGTGTCTTATGTCTCCTGCCAATCGAATTCGACTCCTAGCAGTAACCTGGCGCTACGGAGCTCAAACAGCAAGATTACCACGTTTATATTGGTTTGGCCGCCGGGAAGTTGATGGTTACAGCGTGTGCAATCTTCTATGTACAGGTCCACCGTCAACCGGCCATGGGTATAACATCACAAATTTTCGGCATTCCTCAGCATATTATCTCGTTTCTTCGTCAGATTATGTCGCAGCCACCCCCAGACGAAGTAAAGGGAATCTTCATCCGCCACCGCAAGTACGAGCTCAACACCCATGGATGGAACGACATGCTGGACAACAGCGCCAGCTCGTGCTTGCTAGTACGCATGGAGTTTTGCAAAACGAAGAACGGGAAACAACATGAATTTCTTATACTTCATTTCTCCCACCCGACTCACCCTACAGCTCGCGCTGCGGTCATTGTCGACCGTGCGGCAAAAGACCCCTCCCAGTCATCCACCATCGTTGCGCCCAGTTTGTCATCGCAACAGTCTACGCCAGCGCAAGACAGTGTGCACGTCGTGGGCCAGGGCGTCCGTCTAGAAGATTATCTCTCCGAGGCATATCGTGAACATCAAATGCTATGTGCTCTCGAATGCCCCGAAGATCTCCCCGCATCCCAGCGTCCTTCTGCATACCAGCTCGCCGTCCTTCTCGCCGTTATCACGGACCGTCAACCAGACTATAGTCTGTACAAGTACAATTGCTACTGGTATGCAGACACAGTATTCAAGGCATGCCAAGAGCTTTTCCCTGGGCTCGAAGAGTCATGTCACAATCACGATGAACGTGGCCGTTGTCGTCTGAATATTACTGTGCATGCCACAGAATACCTCCCAAATATCTGTAACGCATACCATGCCGAGTGGCTCAAGGTTACCCAGAATAGGACCAATCAGCGCACTATACATGAGCAGGTAAGGTCTCTTTTTATTTCTCCGATTGTGATATGTATTTTTTTTACGCCGTCAATAGGAGCTGGAGCAGAGACTCGAGGGAGTGAAAAAAGCGCACGAGGAGGAGAAAAGGGCGCACGAGGAGCAGAAAAGAGCTTTAGAAAGTCGCATCGCGGAACTAGAGGCCCAACGGCAACTTCACTCTTGTCGAAGGCACCCACAAGTTGAAATGACCTAGATACTCTTGCACCTACATTCCCACATTCCCACAATCCTATATTCCATGTTTGTCTCTGTACTCATCATTGCTTGGTTGCTGCGATATGATTAATTAGGACCGATTTGTGCAGCGCAGTCTTATGTAATTGGATGTGGAGTAAGCCAGATTTCACTTTGGTGGCTGGCCTGGATGAGCAAGAACGAGGCACTAAAAAGAAAGTTTGGTCATGGCGCAAGAGAAGCAGGTAATCAGAAGGAAGCGGCTCCACTTTAGTCATTACGAATTATGGCCCCAAGCCTGCTATCGTGATCGACACGCAACGATACGGTACACCGGACACGACGAGGAACCAGCAAGAGGGGGGGGGGTATTCTTGACTCAGAGGAACGAACCTGATGTGACGCTATGCATAATTCTGTGCGTCACGCGTCACGTCGGAGGAACAACGTTCGCATCAACTGGCAGGCCGCAGAATCTCCAACGATGCCAAGGCCTGGCTCCAAGCAACGTTCGACGCCACAGCTAGGGACTGGGTATTAATGTGGCGTTCGCTCGCAGGGATGTTGGTGCTTTGGGAATGCAGGTTCCAAGTACTTTCACCGAGGGGTCGCTGGCAGAGAATGTCGGGTTTCTTGTTGAGACGCTGATGAGTCGGAAAAGATGTCGTAGAGTCGGACATGGTACTGATCCGCCCTACTTCCCCGGCCGGTGGATCCCGATAAGTTATAACAATGCCGAATTGGTCAGACAGATGCTAGCCATCGATCCGTTACTACCCTCCTTACTACGTACATTTCAAACATCAGAATAGACCATGGGTCGCAGATTTTTCGTCGGAGGCAACTTCAAGATGAATCCAGGCTCAATGGAGCAGAAGAACAAGATCGTCGATATTCTTAACAATGCTGATCTAGATCCTTCTACCGGTGTGTACCCAATCAGACGAGTTATCTTGCAAGACTCATGATCCAAAAACACGACAGAGGTCGTCATTGCACCCCCTGCGCTTTACCTCATTCCCCTCAAGAGCAAGGTCCGCAAGGAGATTCAGCTTGCTGCTCAGAACTGTTATGTCAAGTCGAGCGGTGCTTTTACGGGTGAAATCAGGTCGGGAGAACGAGTTACTTGCCCGAACTTTATTGATGTTCTCCCAGCCCGACGCAGCTCGTCGATGCAGAAATTCCATACGTCATTCTCGGTATGTTCAATCACTCCGACAAGTCGCTCTGCAACGACATGCTTCAAACCACCATCAGGGCACTCTGAACGCCGTACGCTGTTCCACGAGACCTCCGAGTTTGTTGGAAACAAGACCAAGGCGGCTCTCGATGCCTCCCTCAAAGTCATCCTCTGCGTTGGAGAGACCCTCGCGGAAAGAGAGGCGGGGAAGACGACCGAAGTGGTCAACGAGCAGCTTCAGGCCGTCGTCGATGTTCTCACTGGTAAGGATGCAGCCGTGTACTGGAGGTACGTGTCCTCCTACTCTTAATCGGTTTAGCACCAATCCCGCTTTGCAGCAACATCGTGATCGCCTACGAGCCGGTGTGGGCGATCGGCACCGGCAAGGTTGCTACTGCGGCCCAGGCGCAGGAAGCACACGCCGATATCCGTCTCTTTTTGAGGAAGGGAGTGTCTGAGAGCGTCGCAGAGACGACGAGGGTTATTTACGGCGGCTCTGTTACTGCGGCGAATGCCAAAGAACTCTGTACGTATATTCTCGCCTTGCAGATTTCGTCTTCGATTCATGTCGATTTGGATAGCGCTGCAACCGGACGTCGACGGGTTCCTTGTGGGTGGTGCATCTTTGAAACCCGAGTTTGTGGATATCGTAAATGTGAACAAGTGATAGAAATATGTACTGTGTAGGAGTAGACGATGGCATGGTTCTGGCAGCGATGGATAGACATTTTCAATCGTTTCAATCGAAATTGACATGATTGAACGTTCCTGAACGCCAGTACTGCATACTCAGTCGCGGCACTGATGACGTGCTGGGATGCGGATCCAATCTCGAAAACGATTCATTGAAGCGACAAAGATGAATGACAGTCATGTGCCTGAACCCTACATGCCAGCGGAGCCAGCAAGCGTCCACGTTTGTACTCTTCCCACAGAGGGTTTTTCAGCCTGTAGTACTAGTGCGCAAACGTCTAATCAAGCATCACATGGGTTCACACTCGTCTTAATCGTGGTGGAGGCAGCAGGGCATCATAACCAAAGTATACATCGAAAGCACTGACGCCGTGATAGAATCATTCTAATGATTTGAAATCATGTAAAATCGTTGTATTCACTGGCTTGAACCGACAATTCCCTCGGGTGAAGGGGAATGAGGCGGTGAACAGGGGTATAGACGGAAAAGGAAACAGTTAAAAACTGACGCGGCGCACCGAAACCCTTGCTCAATCTGTAACTGTAATGAGAGAACGACCTTCACTACTACTTCTACTAGTATCAAAATGCTGAGGTCGTTTCTTGCACCTCTTCGAAATCTTCAGGATCATGGACACGATCCCACGTCAGACCACGATGCACAAGCAAGCAAACAGATTGTGACGGCTGAAGGAAGTCGTCTCGCAAGCCAAGTTAATTCGCTAGTTGAGGAATTAAAACTCACAGCAGATATCCACTCAAGAACCACGGTAATGACCATCACTGCATAACGATGTTACCTTTAAGGTCACAGATGATGTTTGTCAGATTTTGCATTCCTTACAGTCGGTCATGGGAGAGCGCTCAGAAGCATTGGACGCATTTCGTGAAGCGGACGGGTTTCTTGTTTTGATGCATATTCTGTCGACACTTCCAACAGCGCCATCTACAATGTCTTGTCCCCAGGCAATTCAACAAACATTGGATTGTATGCAACTCGCGTTTATGGTCATCTCCAGTGCTCTGGCTCAACAATCTACCAACATGACCTTTTTTGAGGTGAGCCATTGAGTATCCTACTTTCTTTGTTCCTCAATACTTGGATCCAGGAGTATGTCGGCTATACGGCCCTGTCAGACGCCTGCGACGCGTTCACTAAGCACCCCGTCACCTTTGACAAGACTTTGGGGTGCCTTTTGTCATTCGCTCTCCATGAATTTGCTGTGGTAGATCTGTTTGTGACGTTGCAAGCATATTCCCATGACCTCTATGAGTTCGACATTCATTTCTTGGAATTTGCCCCATCCCTCGGTACTATCCATCTTCCTCGTGTCTTTAAGATCGTATGGGAGCTTGCACTTGAATCTCTTCCCACTAATCCTTCCCTCCGACTCGTATTGTACAAGACCCTGGAGCACCTGACCCAATCTTCCCATCGCAATCTTGCTGTCTTGAGCATGCTTGGTCTGCTGACGCCCATGCTTTCTAGTGTCATGTCCTCCTCTACGGATGATCGATCGGAACTTCAAATTGCAGAACGAAGGTTGAAGTGCAAAATAATCAAGCGGCTGTTCGAGATGAGCGCGTCCGCACAGGATGCACGACGTTTGTTCCAGTGCGCAGTGAAAGAGGATAAATCGTTAGACGCGGAGATAATCGACTTTATTCGCAAAAGCTTGAAATCGAAATGGCCGTCTCATGTTTCCTTCCCGTATACGGCCGCAGTAATAATGTCGTTTAGTGCTTCTAATACCCTTCCAACTTCTGGTCTGACGTTTATGGTGAGTGTCGTTGATTTCTTTCCTGATCTTGCATTCTCATCTGCCCACAGATATGGGCGTGGTTCGAAAGAATGCCCTCTGTTGCGCATAGAGTATTCAGCATCTCTTTCGGCTCGCATTGCGCCGTGGAAATGACTGTTCGCAGCGACGGCGCTCTTGCAATACGGACTAGCTCCCACCCCGAATTTGCAGTTCTATCCAAGGCACGAATAGAGACCTCACGATGGACCCACATTGCTCTTGTTTACTATCCGCATCGTGCATCTCAAGCTGCCGTTCGTACGTTTAGACCTATCGCGGACCGTCCCAAATCTAATATTTATCGTAGGCGTGTTCATTGATGGTGTTCTTGGGGATAACTTTGACTGGGCTTATCCAAACATCCACGAAAATTGTGTTGGAGAGTTCACTATAGGTGATAAAAGGCCAAATAGAGCCACCAGTTGGTGTATTGTGTCTGCATATCTGCTTTCTACGCCACTAGGTGTGCTGTCCCTACATTCATCTTTTTTGCTTATTAATCAGTGTCAGATGACGAACTCCTTAGACTTGTACATCATCTGGGACCTAGATACGAAGGAAACTTTCAAGACAGGTCTCTTATCCGGTTCCTCACTTATGAAGCGTCTACCTCACTGAACATGCACATGGTCAGCTCAGGATCATTGGCAGGGGAGACACCTCTCAAAAAAGCTGTTCGAGATGGCGCCCTGATTGGCGAGGCTTCGATTCTTTGTAAAATTGTCGCCAAGGATATTGCAAAGATCCTGGATATCAATCTTTGCTCAAAAAAACTCGTCGAGAGCAACATTACCATCTTTGGGTCTCTCATTGCTGTTCAATGTCGACCATTAGATCTTGCACTGTGGAGCCTAGGTGGTGCTCAGCTAGTGCTTTGCTTGGTGTCTCTTGCGGAGGTAAGCGCTGCTATCTGTGGTTGCTGGACAACCCATTCACCATTAAAAGACGTCGCATGAGTTGTCTCGGACAATTGCCATCTTTTGTGATAGTCTCCGTGATTCTTGGCAAAATTCAGAGGATATGGAGCGAGTGGGTAAGAACGACTTTTCATGTCTACATTCGTTACTGATAAGTTTCAGCTGGTTACGATATTCTTGCCAGTATCCTTTACCAAAAAAGTCGTCTCGTTAATATGACAACCTTTGAGATTATATTCGAGTTCCTCGGACTCAATTTCAAATCTCCAGAGTAAGTGACTATGCCTTTGCGTTTGTCTTTGCAACATGACTAAGATCGACTCCCAGCATCTCCACTATCACAAACGTCATTGCATACGTTGCCATTGCGCTCGACTTTGAACTTTGGTCAATGACAGCCCCCGACGTTCAGCGGGCTCACCTCGAGCACTTTTCGTTCCTCTTTCGTGCTAGTCGTTACCGAAAATTCAACGCCAAAGTTCGTCTGCCAAAACTTAACCTTGTTCGTAAACTGTTATTTGCTTTGCAATCGTCGTGGTATCCTCCGGAGATGGTCTCTCATGTTGTAAACGCACTCGGCGTTGTCATGCAAGCTCATTTATCCGTAAATGATACCATCAAACCAGTCGCATCGTATATAGCAGCGAACGTTACCTCTGGTATGTGCAATCATTCAGTCTGTTTGGACTAAGGCACAAATGAGATGATACTAGATCCTGTTCCACTGCTTTCATCACGGGCCTCCTTTACTGGTGGATGGAATAACGAAAAGGCACAACTCGTTTTAGACGTCGTCATATCGCTCCTCCGAATCCCGACCATATACATGAAGTTTGCAGAAGCCCTACCCGTCGCACGCATCGCATTGTTGTGGCTCGGAACTGAGCCTTCTCCTGCACTTGCTTGTCAAATCCTTGCCATGATTGGTATCGGCTTTAGTACCTCTTCTTCTTTCGGGAAGAAATTCGACCTCGCAAGCGGTTGGCTTACGCTGAGGAAGGTGGTGCCACCCATCTGGAACGACGTCATTCACGAAGCTGCTCTCGACTTGCTGTTTCGACCGGCGCAAGATGGCGGCTCCGGAAAGACCGTCAGGTGTCCCCAGATGCTCGTCGTCGTATTGCTTGCGCTTCGCCAAGGCTTGTTGGCTTTTTCGGATACGGAAGTCCAAGGTTGGCCCTTTCTTTCACTTTAGCGAAAATTCGGTGACGCCGTCTTGGCTTAGGACCGTCGAGACGCGTCGTCGAGCGGATCCTCGACGACCTCGTCGAACTTCACACCTCACATTCGTCATTTCGTCAACTTTTTAGATCACAGACGTCGACCGAGGTCCTCATCGAGTGTCTCTTGTCTCCACGCGAGAACGTCGATCCAAAAGTATCCACTAAGCTGATCCATTTCGGGTTACTGGTGGCGATGGGAAATCACGTATCGTCTGTCCAGAAGCAGCAGGTATCCGAAATTGCAATTCCTGTTTCGAGACGGGTCTGACGTCGACGACGATCCTAGATATTGGATATCACCAAGCCTGGGTCTCAACCGACGAGCTCTGTTGCCGCACCTTCGCCTAGTAGACTTGTCTCTGTTCAAGAAGAGGCCCTGCGCAAGAGCACCAATCGTTTGCAAGAGTGGAGGAATACAATCATTGCTTCCGAGCGGGAACGCTATCGGAAAGCGTTTATCGACCTGTAAGACAAAAAGCGTTTCCTGTGCTCCATGATTTAATTTGTGAATGACAGACGCGAGCGCCGGCGTCGTATCACAGCAATTAGCGAGAGTATTCTGGGAGGATTCTCTGAACGGGACGTATGGAGTCATCTTGGACCTGAACGGACGTGGAGACTGGACGAGACGGAAGGCCCACATCGGTCGCGGTAGGCCATTCATCTCCGATTTCTGAGATGCTCCCTCAATGACTCTCAGGAACAAGTTGGAACCGTTTGTCGAGTCGCCTAGCCTGGTGGATCGCGCAGAGACTGCTAGTACGACGAACGACGAGAGAGACGCTGACGTATCGTCCACCCTGCAGATAGATGGTTCGATCAAGGACGACTCGGAAGCGTTTTCCGAAGAGAACGGTAATGCGCTCGTGGAAGAGATCGCGGAAGACAAGCATCGTAGGGTCAGACATGAGCTAGAGCCGGGAGACGTGATCGAGGCCGTCAGTACTATATGCCGAGTGTCGGGGGTGGATTCCTACCGTGCGTCGATACTTTTTTTTTTGATGATTTACTTCTGATTTGACTCTCAGCCGGGTTGCTCATTTTCGGACGTACTCATCTCTACATGTTGGATGGACTGATCGAGAACGACGTTGGCGAATTGATCGACGCTGCCGACGCACCAAAAGGGATGTTTTTCGTTGCCGGGACGATGCCGCATTTGCAAACTCCGCAAAGGGCACGGCGGTGGTGGGTCGAGAGATATTCTTGCGCGTGCTGCGTCGAGCTCATAGATAAAAAAAGGTCGCTCGAACAGATTGCCGGTTTTTCAAGCAAGTCGTTTTTGTTCAGAGATGTCGCGTGAGTGTGTGGTTTCGTGTGGGTTTATATAAAATGTCGACTTGACGGAGGTTAGTCTTGAAATTTTCTTCAAGGATAGTCGAACGTTGTTGGCCGTCTTTTTGGACGGTTCCCGTCGGCATGACATTTCGCAAAGTCTTCAAGCAATCATTACGCGTCATTCGGCTCATGAGCAGCTATCAGCGCTCGGGTTGGTATTGCGAGAGATGAGCATAACGATACCAAAGGGTAAGAGAAGAGCGTCGACGAGTACCCACGAAAAGGCGTTGGCGACGGCACAGAGGCATTGGCAGAACAGAGAGATTAGTAATGTGAGTGGGACAGTTTCGCCCCGGATGGTTGAGACCTGATTCGGCGGTTCAGTACACCTATCTGAGCATCTTGAATCAGCTCTCGGGGCGCACACCAAACGATGCGACGCAGTATCCAGTTTTCCGTGGGTTTGTTCGTCGATCTATACTATCGATGACTGACTATGTTTCGAAAGCCTGGGTTTTGAAGGATTATTCCTCAGATATATTGGACTTGTCGTCGCCTGACTCATTCCGAGAGCAAGTCGTTATTCACCTTTTTTTCGTCCCACAAATGACATACGCGTGTTTACATAGCCTGTCGAAACCAATGGGAGCTCTGACACCGGAGCGTTGTCAGATCGCTCGAAGTCGATATGAAAATTTGGAAAGCGTTGAAGAGAAACCGTTTCACTACGGCACCCATTTTAGCTCGTGAGTCTCTTGTTATGTGTTTCGTTGGAAGAGTGACACATACCTGGGATCAGGTCAATGATTGTCTGCCACTTTTTGATTCGCATGGCACCATACACGAGCATGTTCAAGACGTTACAGGTGCGTTCACTTAGTTGAGGTCGGATCTGCTAAATCAAAACATTTTAATAGGGGGGCGATTGGGATCTTCCCGATAGACTGTTCGTGTACGTCGGATGGATACACCTAGTTTGTGTTGCTCACCGCCACGAGTAGCGACATCGGGAGGGCATATCTGTCCGCTTCGCAAGATGTGAGAGGAGACGTTCGGGAGCTCATCCCCGAGTTTTACACGTGCCCAGAGTAAGCAGATCCGATTATAGACCGAGGACCGTCTTACGCTTCGCCAGATTCCTCGAGAACCTGTCCAATCTCGACTTTGGCTGTGAAACGAGCACGGGCGAGAAGGTTCACAACGTGAAGCTACCCCCATGGGCCAAGAGAGATCCGCTCCTGTTTATACACATACATCGCCAAGTACGTATCTCGGTCCACGCCGTTTTGCTTGTTCGTTTATACGTGATTCTCAAAGGCCTTGGAGAGCCGCTACGTGAGCGAGAACCTCCCGGCGTGGATCGATCTCATATGGGGATGTAAACAACACGACGTCGAGTCTCTGAACGTGTTTCATCCCCTCAGCTATGAGGGAGCGATAGGCAAGCACCTCTGAAAAGCGTTGGCGACTGACTTTCTCATCCATATCACAGACCTGGACAAGATTACAGACCCTCTCGAACGAGAAGCGACCATCGGAATTATTCACAATTGTAAATACGCCGGGCTTCCTTTGTTTTAACGTGGACTAACGTCCATGAATAGTTGGACAGACGCCGCGAAAGCTCTTTTCTTCACCTCATCCTCCGAGGAATTTACAAGGTATCCTCAGCCTCCCCGTACAAGCTTCTCGAGGAGTACCAGAGGATGCTTTAACATTAACTAGAGACCCTCGGCCGTTGAAGGGTGAGACAAAACGATGAAATCGTTGCTTTATATGCTTACGAATTCGTAGTCGTACTCGATGGACCCGTGGCACGCATAGAAAAAGACGGAAGCGGAAAAGTGGTTCCTCTACCCAAGGGCCTACTCTCTTTCCCATCACGACCTGACGAGCAGGTACAATGGGGAAGAGACGACGCTCTTCGGTTGCTCCATCACGGTGTGGTAAGTGTTGCACGATCTTCCAAGTTTGGAGATAATGGACAATATTTCATTTCAGGTTGTGCAAACAGTCGAAGTTATTTATCCTACTTGTGCTGCATGCGCGGACCAAGATACTCTCGTCACTGGATCGGATGATTCGCTGGTACGCATATGGCGCCTATCTCACGCTCCTCCGTCACTTTCGCCATTCGCAAGTTCGACAACGGGGCGAACCCGCAAGGGAAAAGAGCCTTCGCTAGCGCTGGTCCATCTTCTGCGCAAGCATAGCGCTCCAATTATCTGTATTCACGTATCCAGGGCGTGGTCGGTGGTGATCAGTGGCAGCTCGGATGGGAGCGCCATTCTTTGGGATCTCAACAGGGCTCTCTATGTCCGATCAATTTGGCACGCTGGTGGAAATAGCCCGATCGAAGATGCCGCCGTGCATCTTGTGGCGATCAACGAGTCCACGGTGCGTCAAAATGGCGAAAAAATTTATCTGTTTATCTGACGGTAGAGACCAGGGTTACGTTGCGACATGTTCCACCCATTCGTTGTGGTTGCATACCATCAATGCACGGCCAATTGCAAAATTGGATCTTACGACGAGCGTGCCTCGTACTCATATGCCCTTTGTGACCTCCATCGCCTTTCATGAACGGGATTACTCCCATCTAAGCATTCTTGCGGCGGGGCATGCGGACGGTACTATTGCACTCTACACCTGGAATGCGGAAGACACTCCCAAGGGTGCTCGGGCTCAGTGGGGCTTCTTGAAAGTCCGAGACTTGGATGCGGAAGATACCCCTGCGTCAATCTCATCTCTCCACTTTATCGGGTGCGTTGTGTTTCTGTGATCCTTGTGCTACCTTTAACTTGGCTTTGCCTTGTTCAGCGAAACATTGTGGGTTGGGGACGCAATGGGAAAAGTAGTTCGGTGGGCCCTGCCTGACTGAAGCTGGATTGCATACGTTTCAACTGTATAACCTTGTATCGTGAGTCCTCGCGGTCGCAGCTGAGATGTGTTTCCGCGGACAGAAAATTCGACAGATCGGGTTTGTATATATACGTCACTGACGAGCAACTTGTTGTGCGAAGTGCGAGCGTAGGAAAGTTCTGCTACAACCCTTGACACAATGTGCGAACAGGTGATAAGTGATGGCGGAGTCGGAGCCAGTCTTTGAAAGGGCTCCTAAGTCCGATACCTCCCGTCACCGCATCGCTGGCGGGCAACGTCGCACGAGACTGCCGAGTCCATGATCTGTTCTTCCCTGTTATTACAATGACTGACACGGAGGTGACGACTTGTGCCGTATTTTTTGATTGCCGACCAGGGACCCAGCGAAGACCAGGCTTCGAGTTGCCACGATTACCATCTAAACATACATTTCGATCCTCAATCCTCGCATGACCATGTGGGGTATCGTTTAGCTCTTGTACAACGTTGTATTCGTTCCCTCCCATCGTTTGACAGCAAACGTTGCGTCCATCAACGTATCAAAGTACTGGCAGCACTTGACATTCGTCATAACAATATTAAACGACGAATCTGATGATCAAACTTGAAGACGTGAAGTTTTTCGGCGTTCTGCATGTCAAACACAAGCCTCGTCACCAGGACAACTCCACACTGGCGAATGTCACTTGTTCACTTCCGCCGTCAATGTCACTCGTGGATTCCGCCATTTTCCCATCTGACCACCGGCGGTCCAAAACTGCCTTTTTAAATCCCACACTGCCGAGGTGTGGTTAGTTCCTGGTCCAGGCTCACAGTTGGTCACGCATCTTCGGGTCTCTTTATTCCATTTGAATGTCTCTGTGGGGCATGACAGGGCCTCGCATGGTTAGGAATACGTTCGGCCGACAGGGATAACCCTGGCGATAACGGACATGAAACCAACGAAGTCGAAAGTGAAACAAGTCGCGGGGTAAAAGTTAAACACTGCCGGAATTGCAGAACTACATCAAAAGACTGCACCTCTCTACTGGGTTGTCGTAGCAATGATATTGATTGCACAGAGATTTGAACTTGCAACATATCGCCAAGGCACCAGGCGTGTGGTTAAGAAAAGGATGCTCACCGAAGCGCACCTGATACTCACTCAAGGTTCTGCCTTTAGGTCATCCAGGAACAACAATAGCAGCTCCGAAACGTACTTATCGAAGTACACGGATGTGTATGCCGCTCATCCGTACGGCCACGATGTTGATCTAATATTGCCTGTCATCCAAGGTTTTTCTTTGACGGGGATGCCGACAGGCGATACCATGTTGGGATCTCCGCAAAGTCCTCGGCTGGGAGATGGATAAGAATACTACGCCTGTACAGCAAGTCTCGTCATCTAATCAAGACAATCTTGTAGATGATAAGGGCATATATTCAAAAGCATAGATTATTCGGGAAGCGGGCGGCAGGCGTCCATCATGATATGGCATTCGGGCGGAGGCAGGCGGTTGCGTCAGACCGGCAAGCTGTAAGTATATGGCAGTCCTCGGCATTCCCATCCAGCTACATCATCATGTGCACGGAGATGTGCCACACCAATGACCATATCGTTGTGACTAAAGGGCTGTCCGACCTAAATCTACTACGTTCGTTTGATGCTCCTGACGAGAATTCTCCGCCAAGAATGTTGCGAGCGCTCCGGATCGTAACCGCACTGATGGCCGACTCGCCGGGTGATGAGAATGGTATAAGGCGAAGCTAGCTGCTGTGACAATGAGTGCGGCAGTCGTGAGACGTCGAATATTGTGGCAATTTGAAGTGGTAGAATCATTAACAGCGGTAACTGGATAGGACATGTGTGGGCGAACTCCAATATGCATCTTGCCGATGCAATTATTGTCGTGCCTATGATGCTTCAGTCATGGTTTATCAAGGACGAACACCGAAAATATCATTACTGTTTTACTATCACGTCTTATGCTGGGAAATTTACGGCAACTCTGGGGAGCTGGTACGCTTTGCTACAAGAGCATTGGAACAACATTCCAACAGCTTGTTGAATGCTTACTCTTTTTTCTCAACATTTTTTTCATGATTAGTATGTCAAAAAGATCCATCGTCCAACAGGTTGAAGTACACTGCTAGAAGGCACTGACTCAGCCCGATCGACACAAACAATGCCAAACGTGACTTGTTGATTCACTTCGATGCATGTCTTTATCGTGGGTAGAACGAAAAGATCTTCTCAACTCTCTGCTGCAAACTCGCGATGACAACGATGAGGGAATTGCCCTCGACCGTGTTCTGCATGGTCAGAATACAATAGGAAGGACTTGTGAGTTCTTATTCAATCGGCAATTCAATCGATCATTTTCTAAATGAAACCTATAGCGAAAACTATTAAGATTGATTCATTACGATTTACTGACAGAGATCTCGTTACACTCGGTACCCTAGATCGTGGCCAATTCGGCGTCGTTTGTGCCATCATCTATCCTCGTGTCTTCTCTGCTGATCGGGTCGAGCGTTAGATTGACGTGGTCAATTGTGTTCATGATGGGCGTGTTTACGTCCGCAAATCAATCGAAAAAGCATTCGCCCTCAGATCTCGCGAGGTAACTTGCCAATCAATGAATAGCATTAGCCTGATCAGTTTATAGCAATGCTCCCCCCAAATCGAACGCGATGTTCTATTACTTGCCAAACGCAGCAATACTACCTGGACACCTCACCTCTTGTGCTCATTTCACACTCCTACTCACCTCAACCTTGTCATGGACTACGCAGAAGGGGGTTCATTATGGGATGTCCTCGAATCTAGTCCCCACAATGGAAAAGTATTGGAAGCTGATTTAGAATGGTGGGCTCCTCAAGCTGTGTGTGCCATCCATTGGTGCCACACTCAGGGATATGCACACCGGTAAGCCTCCACTTGAACGAGTCGGACGATGCTTGAACGTTTACAACATAGTGATATCAAACCTCATAATTTTGTACTAACATCAAATTTCCATCTACGTCTAATCGATTTTGGTTCCGCGGCACCTCTATCCCCCCCAGAACCGGACGGAAGCCAGACTATTCCACAACGTCACTCATTGGTCCCTTGCGGCACCTGCGACTATATTTCCCCCGAGATCCTTCAGGCGCATGAGGATGCTCTACTTGCGCTCGAACTTTCTGACCATCCTTCAAGTTCTTCAGGCTTCGAGCGCCCCGCCAGTACTTGTGGTTCGGAGACAGATTGGTGGAGTCTTGGTGTCATGCTCTACGAGCTAGTATATGGTGTGACCCCATTCTTTGCTAGCGATATCAGAACAACGTATCTAAGGATTATGGATCACGAGGTTTGTCCTCTGCTGCCCATTTTCATAGATATGACTCACGTATTACAGACCAGTTTGCAGTTTAATAAGTCTGTTCCCGTGTCAGAATCCTGTAGAGATTTGTTACAGCGGTAGGACTCTCTTGCTATATTTTGCAGATATCTCTGACATCGCAAAGGTTGTTAACCTCTCGTGAGCACAGGCTTGGTCGTCGTAATGTGCTGGAAATCACGGAGCATCCATTCTTCAAGTTCACCCACTGGTCAAGCGTTGGGACGGGTAACATTCATTCCTTCACTTTTTGGTCTCCGTCAGTAAAAGCGTGTTTCTAGATGAACATCCACCTGAGCTTCATGTTCCTCACTTTACGTACACGACGCCCGCCGTCGATGCATCTTATACGTCTGCTGACCCCCAAGAAGAAAGTATTTTACCCCCATTCCACTTTTCCGCATTATTCCAGTCGTCCATGAGTACGTCTCCAGACCGGCCTGTTCTACGATCAACCCCTCGTGTTACCCCCAAATCTGGATCTCCGGATACTGGAACTTCTTTCATTGGATTCTCTTGGGGACCAACACGAGATGCGTTTGTATTGTCAGATGGAAACACAACGCACAAAGCGCTAGAAGTCCTGAAAACCCCTCGACCTTTATTTTCTGTTCATTCGAGCCCCTATGCGCCACAAGGACGAAGTGAGATGCCGTCTGACCATCTGAACGCTTTCATAACACCCGTTCGTCCGCACAATGTGCCACCCTACCACACTCTCCCACGAACTAGGACGACCGGTCGCACACCAACGCGACGCGCGGTTTCCGATCGCGAGGCGATGAGGCAACTCGTGGATTGTATCGGCATGAGCGCGCGAAAAAAAGTACTTGCCAGTGGCCGGAAACCTCGAGTCCTTGATTCCATTAACCAGAGCCGAACGTTGAAAGAGCTCAGGTTTGGGCCGCCGCCTATTTCAACCAATACCGACAGAACGTCTAACGACTTCCCACCTACCTTTCTTGCGTCGGAATCCGAGGCGACGGAGTCGGGCTCAGAGGGGCCGCCGAGCCCGAGCCCAAGTCCTCGTCCGGGATCAGCGATGTCAATTCTAAGTCGCAGGAGTGCAACACCCACAGCTATTGTCCCTCACTGTAACAGGTTTATCGATTTGCCATCCTCTTCGCCGTCTGGCATACTTAGACCTCGGGAACGCCAGGATGATGGTGAAGTTTGGGATGATGAAGCCTTCTCTCAACTAGAAAACAGGCATGGAATATTGATGTCTCGATTATACAGTATGCAGGCTCAGATAGACCGCCTTAAGGAACTTGTTGAACCATGAATATTATTCAGCCCAGTCTGACGTGGATCGCGAGTGTTCCCTCCGATGGGATTGGGTCTTCTAATAGGTTCGATGGGCACTCGAAATAGGGACAAAGCGCCCTGTTACTATTCCGCCGATCTCTTGTGCTGTTTTCCGTATCCAAACAAAGGATAAGAGGTAAAAGAAGCACATGGCTTGCAAAGAATATGGTAAACCTCGCCATGCCAGCCGACGGGAGCGGTTAGACCCTGCGCCATATGTACAAGGATATCGTTTGTAATCTCATTGTGGCCGATCGGGTCCCGCCTCCCGTACCTGTTGAAACCTGGGAACAAGCCATCAGACGTGTAACAGGCGCCAGGTCCGCCACTGGTCCGCCGCGCCCGAGATCAGTTCTACATCATACTTCGTCGTGCTTTACCCTTCTGGACAGGCTTCTTCGTCTGGTTAAACGCGATTGTCACAACTCCCAAGGTGGTATGTCATGCCGCAACTACTTTAGACAAACGAAGATAAGCCTTGTTCTGGGATCTGTGTGCCGAAACCTCGGACAGCATGTTCATAACCGATACATCGCGGAGTCTGTATCGTATGTCATTCCGAAATTTGTTCGTTCCCGAAAACTTGCTGCCGCGCTTTCGGCTATGAGATGCTCACGCCCTGTCAAGAAGTTTGCGCCATTCCCTTCGAAGTATTTCGATCGCTTGACCATAATTAGGAACCTAACCAACATCTCTATTTAATCACCATGAACTCCACGTTTCTGGCCCAAGGACTCCCTTCGACGACTTCACGACCGAGACATGACCGGACTCGCATACTGGTTGCAGAGCATTGAGCATTGCTTTCGTGTTCTTTACCTGTATGTGAGGCCCGATATTGTAACGACTCTCACCCCGACAGTAAGCACTTCCTCGCTATGCCGTGCGCGCTCATGTTGATTGCGTATTAGGCTGTTTTCTCTGTCGCCGCCGCCCCGCTTTGTGATATCAAGCAATTTCCCGCTGTAGTATTTTGGATATTGTTGCATCTCTTACAGTTCAATGCTGCAAACCAGCTAGTCGACCCGGAAGAAGACAGCAAGAACAAATCATGGCGTCCAATTCCCTCTGGTCTCATTAGCGTCCGGAACGCTAAAATCTTTCGATGGCTCTTGGTTCCGGCATGCTTGGGTCTCTCTGCCTCGTACAGCACCTACTTGTTCACCATCAGCGTGATTATTGCATCGTTGATACTTTGGTACAACGAACTGCAAGGTCACGAGCACTGGCTCTCTAAGAACGTTATGACTGCGTTAGGCTACTCATTGTTCGAGCTAGGTGGAACTCTCATCGCTGGTCCGTTCCATCCCACTCTTGGTTTTACTCTTTGTTCACGCTTAGTGTACAGGATGTGACAGAAATCGCATAGAGCCAGTCGCGCTAATTGCTGTGGCTTTGAGTATGGTGATATTCGCCACGACCCTGCATTGTCAGGACTTCAAAGACGAAGAAGGAGATCGGTTGATAGGAAGAAAGACTCTACCAATCGTATTTCCTTCTCTTGCCCGAACCTCGGTTATGGTCGGGCTACCTCTCTGGTCTATTTGTTTGACGTGTTTGTGGAAGATCGATATAATTTGCAGTGCGGCTTATGTCGCATATGCTGGCATGGTGGGCATGAGGTTCATGATCCTGCAGAGCACCCAAGCGGACAAGAAGTCATGTCAGCTCTACAGCGTAGGTAATTCAAAGCTACTTTCGTACACGTTGACTGATGCGGGTCACAGTTGTGGTTCTCTCTTGGTCACCTGCTACCAGGATATTGGCGGTTCTTCCATGGCACCGGAACATGTTTTTCTCCTTTCTAGTTGTAGGGGCGATGTACCAACAGCTTGTGACTGCAGGACAGGTGTACCCTATCTCATCCATCTATGCGAAATTTTTTTCATTTCCGCGTGTTGTAATTGGAACTGTATGTTTTCTCGTGACGAAGTATTACCTGTTGTGCGACTACCATATATAGAGCTATTCAGCCGAAATATTTATGCATGTTTTTTTTATCCTCGCTTGTTTGAAGATCATCATCATTGATGACAGGAACGAACCCTTGTCTTGTAATGCGGGGTTACGGTGTGGTGAGTATCTCCGCAGATAACAAGCCACAACGAATACGTCATTGCCAGCAAACTGGCGTCAATGGCGACGGTCACCACCAGGAAAACACACAAGAGGCCAAAGAAATTGGCAACCTCCTTGTAACTGCATGGTCAACGAAAGAAATGCTAAAGCTTTGCAAGCGTGACATTGCCGAGTGTGTCAACGTGGGCCATCCATATGATTTACAAGCGCCTCGACTCCCTGGACCGACATTGATGGCCTCGTACACTTCTTGTTCCCCCGCCGGCGTGTGCACATCACCGGAAGTGCGTGATGGCAGGGGTGGCAAGCATGACGGTGCCACATGGCTGGTCTAACTTCCAAAGTAAATGGTAAGACTTGGCGGGAGACAGATATGCAAACCATCAACACAAATAGCTTCCGAAGCCGATATTATCGCGATGAGTGGGGCCAAGTCCCATCGCTCGCGAGGCTCTGCACGAGGCTGTTGGCGTCAAGGACTCAGAAAGCTGATTCTGGTTAGTTTTTCTCGCCATCTTTGACGGGTGAAATGTTTGACCTTTTGACAGTAGTCGGTTCGGCCGTCCGGCTTTTCGCAGGGGAGTTGTTATCTCGCTCTAGTGCGCCGGCGTCGAATGCATATCCCGGTGTCATACTTGATTGTGATTCAGGCCCATATGGTGCTTTCTTCTGAACGGACTAACTCGTTTCAGATCGGCCCGACCTTGCGACTTTTCACTGGCATCGTCCGAGATAACACACGGGTTCTGCCAGGGCATCTTACCAATATGAAGGAGGTGATATTGACAATGCATGTTCGGAGAAAATAGTCTTCCAAATGTGTATCGAGTTCGCCACACTCGTATCAAGTATCAGCCGACGTTGACCCTGAGAGTTGGTGTGTGGTCAGAAATCTTAGGGCCGCTTCAGTGCCATTGTAGACTTGTCGCAGGGGTAGGTGACCTATCAACATCCCGCGATGCAGCATTCAAATTTTGGTGCCCTGTTTTACTTCTTGACATCGGCTTCTGCAGACCAAACATATCCCTAGATGGCAGTTGAAATCGATCCCATCGAAACACTTCATCGTGACCTTTTTCATTAAACCCAAAAGGTTCGAGAGCGGCCCATCTGTTGATGGTCACGGAACGCAGAAACTTCAGAGCAACACTATTTCTTTTTACTTGATAGGAGTATGTTTCAGATTCAAACGTTCGTCGGCCGGGCTAGTCGAGTACTAACTTGGAATGTGATACTGGCCCATCAGTAACTTTTTTTTTTTCACCACAAGTTGTTCTCGTACAGATAGGCTCTTGACCGGATCTAACTATATATCATTTCTTGAACTCCATTCTACGGAGCACGAGGTGGACACGAGGCCGTCTATGACATAGTATGGTAGGTATCTTCTTCCCTGATATGTTGTAACACTTTCCTCGTTTTCAGGCTCAGTCAACCATTCAATTTTGAGGGATGTTCGTCGTCGTGCCATTGAGCCGCATTACAGTAGGCCTTCGACGCCCACTGCTTCCCCACGCGGTTTACGAGCCCGATCCACCTTCATACAGTATGGTTTTAATTGCATTGCCGTGTTTTCTTATGCATATTTATTTGGGCTTCGTCTCTCACCCGCAGCCGAATCCATGTACATAAGAAGGTATGTACTTTTTTCAAAGCCATGGAAACTAAGATCATTTTCAGCCCTTGGCACACTGCTCATTTACTTCAAAAGTATATCTCGATTCGTATTAGCGGAGCCCCACGATTGACAAAAGATAGGCCGTAACGTACTCTCCGTAAAAGGTTCAAGGACCGCGAGGGGGAGAAGAGTTCCCAGGCTGAACAAGCGAAACCTAAACGGTGCGTGCTCGTAAACACAACACTTGCCTTCTGAGGCTTTATGGCAACCATTCGGCAGCAGTTCAGGATCTAGACATTGTATGTACGAGGTCTGGACACGGTCCGCTTTGTCAAGTTTATCGTCGACGTTCCAACGAACAACAAATTTTATCATGACGCAAAGCATCAGGTGCTCGACCTTCTGTAAATTGCTCCAAGGGTCGCTATTTTGGTTTGCAGAATCCAAGGCTGGACGGTCAATTATTCCTAGAACGATGATTTCTCAGCGTCTTCCGTGGCGTCTCGGCTGTACAGAAGGAGGGTGCGCCCACCATGGTGTTTGTGTGATCACTGCCCCGGTGTGACAAAGTGGCCAGAAGCAGCATGAGCACACCGTGCCCCCCGTCGTCGACGGTGGCGTAGAGGCTATGTTTCTGTCCGGCGTCGCTCACTAGCATATTCCGGTGGGCTATGTTTGCTAGGCTTCTTATCCATGTCTTCTTTTTCGCGGCGATCACGTAGCACCGTGGTAGAAGTTGGCGGTTACTTAGGCGAGGACGATGTCAAGGGGAGGCGTCGTTCAGGCAAGCGAACTAGGACATGAATTGAAACGAGCCAACGATTAAAGGTGAGATTGTCGCGGGAGGTGGTTCCCGCCACCCTTCAGACTAGGACATACATAGTTGGAACAGGCCCACTTGGCCGACGCGAATTCGAAAAATAAAGAAGTGACTCCGAGGTCGTACGAGCAAAGTCTTGTTGGTCCAGTGTAGTGTCTTGCTTTCGTGAGCGGCTCCACGCTGGAAGCCACGTCCAGGCAAGCGCCGAGACGAGCGGATCGGACCGAGCTCTACACAAGAGCTGATAGTAGACGAGGTGGATCGCCCTTGTCGTGTCATTGGTTGACAGATCAAAACTTGAACTCCGACTTTGGTCCTTGGTCGAAAACGCGTTAGGGTTAGGGTTGGGTTTATTCCTACCCTATTAGTAGTACTAGCAATAGTGGACGCTCTCTTCGCACCGCCGGTGGCCAACCTACCATGCTGCACGATCACGGACGACGTCGCGCAGCGCGATTTGCGGCGATAACGGCTCCAGGATGTTCTTGACAACATGTCAATACGACAGGCACCGTATTGCGGCACCTGATACGCTTGTTGACTGACCCTTCAAGCGAAGTCCATTATGATGAGCTGGAAAGTGGGGGTTGAAGCATCGTTATGAGGATGTTCGCCGTTTTCTATACGCATTAACACGCCGTCACGGTGGGTGGAAACCATTGAACCAGCGGTGCGTCGACGAGTTGATGCGGTCGGTAGCAAGGGGCACCTAAATGGCATGGCAGCGGACAAATATTCACACATTCGATTGACAGATTTCAATCTCATACATAGTTTTGCGCGCCAACTTTGCAATGGAACTGCAAAGCGCAGCTGACTGAACACGCTTCATAGGTCATTTCCTTTTTTTTTTTCGCGCAGTACCATACCAACGCGAACATGGCTCGCAACAGTACCAGCCTGCCGGCCTCGTCGACACACATCGGCATCCAGGGCATTCTTCTCTACCCAATCGACCCGTACATCATCATCGGTTTCGTGTTGCTCCTCGTGGGGGTTTTCCAATTGGCCGCGTATTTCCATGCTAGATTCAACAGTCGTCCGCGGTCCGTTCAACGTGACGAGGAAACGTTGGCCTCCCGGCACAAAACGTCCATTTTCAGGATACCGCTCGCGCTAGTCAATTTTTATCGCGTGCTCGCATTCCGAGTGACGGTCGGGTTTGGGTCATACGTGTTCAATCTGGCGGAGGTGTTGGTGATGGTGGGGTACGTGGCTTTACTGCTCGTGTGGACGTTTGTTGTCTGTGAGTTTGTGGGTCCCTCGCTCGTTGTGCGGGTTTTGAAGTTTTTTTTTTTTTTTAGCATACGACCCGGATAGTGAGCCGCTGAACTGGTGTAGTCGCGCGGGCTTGCTGGCTGCCAGCCAATTCCCTTTTATCACGATCCTTGGCACCAAGGACAACATTGTATCCTGTGAGGCCTTTGAATCCGTGCTTTCTAAGTCTAGTTTTGATATGATAAAACTCTAGTGATAACTCGTATAAGCGCCGATAAGGTACACAACTGTAACTGCGCCGTTCATTCCGCTAAGACTAATGTCAATCAAGTTAAATTTTGTACATAGGCTCACGGCTAGAGCTTGTTTGGTATTAATCGCAATTCATGCATTCGGAGGGGGAAACAACTTTTGGTTGTAAGTAATGTTCCATGGGTCGATCGAGTGCAATTCACAACCATCCCAAGTTTTGCGCCGGCCTCGAATACATCTGAAACGTTCGGTATTGTTGCTGCGTTAGTCTTTGCGGGTCTCGTAGCGATCTCTATCCGCCCTATTCGGGAGCGTGCGTATGAGCTGTTTTTCTATTTTCACTTTGTTGCTGTCATGTAAGCGTCTTTTTGGTTCGGAGAGACGAGCAGCTGACCTGTTTAGAGTGATAATGTTGGCGACCATCATGCATATCAAGAATTACAGGCACGTCTTCTTTTCTTACATGTTTGGACCTCGTTGACCTTGTTCTAGTGGGTGGAGTTTCACGTACTATATTTGGCCCTCCTTTATCATCTGGATCGTTTACCGTTTGGCACGCACCTGTCGGTTGCTCTACTTCAATTTCTCTTGTTTCGGAACTAGTCAGAAAGCAAGTGCGCTGGACGCAAGCACAGAACTATTGCTCGACGATCTCGTTCGAGTGAGGTGTCGTCGACCGAACAATTTCCACTGGTCGCCGGGACAGCATGCCTATCTCATTATGCCGTCTGTATCGCGACTCCCTTTCGAAGCACACCCGTTCAGCATTGCCAGTGTTGAGTCTGCTCTCTTCGCTCCGGATCCAAAAGTGACGGAAGACTCTTCGTATGGAAAGGAGCTTGTCTTCTTGATCGGGGTTAAGAGCGGATTTACACGGCGACTGAAGGATGTTGCGGCACGAGGGGAAAGAGTCAAGGTATACGTCGATGGGCCATACGGAGGGAGCGTGAATTTGGGTTGTTATAATACTGCGTTGTTTATTGCAGGTACGTCCCTGAGTCGGTTATGGTTGAATCGTCGCTTGATTATCGTTTCAGGAGGGACGGGGATTACATTTGCTCTACCAGCCCTGTTGAACACCGTCGAGTAAGTATTTCGCTTGATCGATTAAAGAGACCGAGAGATGAAGAGGACGGGTAGATCGGCAAGGAATTCGACAAGCTGTTGCCGTCGAGTGGTGCTTGTTTGGTCGATACGCGATGCTGGTGACTATCCATCTCTCGGGGTGACGAGTGTTAGCTCACGATCGACTCAGAGTTCTTGAATCATGTTTCAGAAGCGCTCGCGAAAGCAGTGCGATTCGCACCACCAGGGCTTAAGGTGGACATTCAAGTTTTCGTGACGAAAAGTGGCCGGGGACCATCTATGACCGCTCCGGAGAACCGAGCCAACTTTGCATCGACGTTCACGAATCCGTTTTGGGACCAGAATCCCTTTTCAAATTCGCTAGATTCATTTGAAAAGCCAGAAGATGCCACACAAACGGCGACCTGGTTGAAGGTGACGAATGGTCGACCGAAGTTGGAACGCATGATCGAAGAAGAAATGAGTGCAGCTAACGGCAGGGTGTCTGTCAGCGGTGGGTGTCGTCGTGTTTTTGCTCCACGCCGTCATCGACTGATTGGTCGGTCTGAATTCGATTCCAGTTTGCGGTCCTATTGGCATGACAAAGGTGGTGAGGAAGGCGCTTCGACTTCCCTGGTCAGGTTCATCAAGTCCCTTGAACGGTGGCCCTAGCGTGACGCTACATGTAGAAAGTTTTGGGTACGCATAATCATAAATGGACTAGATTGCAAGTGGAGAGATATTCCAGGCATGTCCGCGGGTGGGTAGAGAGCACGTTACGCTTGGGGCATGTGGTCTTGTAATATTGGATGTTCTTGGACTCTACCTGGCCCAAACTCAACTTTGCAGACGACGCAATTTTCCGAACAAGTGAGCGTCGGTAGTGCTGCAAAGTCGGTTAGGACGCGGGAAGACTGACTGGCATTCGTGAGCAGCAAGTTGAGCGGTGACATCCGGCGGCTAGCTCAGAGGAGGTGTGGGAACCCCGTTGTTCGCCGACAGCGACGACCAAGATACCCCAGCCCGAATGCCAGCGCCCTCTGAAGCCTCTGCGCGCACGCGGGTGTCCGTTTCGCGTTCGACGCGCTCTTCGCTGAGTGTCGCAAAACCGCGCGCGCTGTCCAACGCAAGCAATCTTAGCGGATGCACGACTGTAAAACCCTTGTCGTCGTCGTCGTCGCCGACCACAACCTCCACCGTATCTGCCTCGCGCTCGCCGAACGCGACGCCCGTCCCGCCACCTGCTGCCTTGAAGCGCACAGTGTCGCGGCTCTCAGTCCCTGTGGCAAAGCGTGCTGACCCGACCTCGCCTTCGCCTGTTAAAAATCGCCGCACCTCCCTGATCGGACCTCCAAGCGCGTTTCCGCGTACTGTATCTACCAGCCAAAGGCCCGGGGGCGTGCAGGCCACGCCGTCGCGTACGAGGGTCATATCCGAAGGCCTCACTCCGTCACGGAATGCGCAATCACACGTGGCCTCCAATTCAATATCTACAGTCTCAACCGGCCCCTCCGTGTTCTCCCCCGTCCATCTTACCGCGTCGGGTTCTGCAGAAAAAATGCACAAGTCGTTTTCGATGGGCGGGCAGACGACGCCCTCTCGCGTTCGCGCTATGAGCACTGGCGTTGCCAATAGTCCCCCCTCCAATGGAATGCAACCTACGCCACCCCGGAATAACGTTCAGCCCGTAAAGTGCCCGGCACAAACAACTCCAGGCAAGTCCCCTGCACACGGCACCCCAGTGAAGTCCCCAGGCCAGGCCACCCCTGCCAAGTCTCCCAAGGTCACCAAAACGCCCGAGCGGCCCCAGCTGACGCCCCCAAAGTCTCATCTGCTTTCTGCGGAAAAGGCTCAACGTAAAGGATCTTCCACTTCCGTCGTCGGTGGAGCTAGACACGAGTCCGTCGCACTTCTATCAGAGTCGCTTCTAGCGCGGACCTTCTCTCTCAACGGACCTTCCAGTGTCGCCGACGGATCTGGCCCGCTTAGCCAAGTCAATGGAGCGTCTACGCTGGTCAACACAAATGAAGGCTATACCTGGGATGACCGCGACGGGGACGATATCACGCTTGAAATGATAACCGATGTCGGCGAGGAAACCGGTGACGAGGAAGTAAGTTATTCCCTCTATCGGCACCCCATTCCATGTTTTGATGAGCATGGTTTTCCATCCCTCGTGATGCCGCGCGACGTACACTGTTCCGCTGATGCAAAAAAAAAAAATTCATTTCGCGTTGCCGATATCTAATGTTCGCCGTCTTGATCTATAAACTCACAAACCCAAAATAGTTCGAAGGGACCCTGAACAATCTTCGAAAGATCCATATTGCCCGTCTTACGTCCTACAAGCGCCTTCTGGAACGTGCGCAAGCAAGCAGTGCGGCCCAGGCCTATGCGCTTCAAGCCGAATTGTCCATCCTCAAGGGACAGATACAGACGAACAATCAGTCTCAAGTCCCTGTCGCTGGCGGTGAGATTTGTGTTTGCGGTGGCCGGAAGGCAAAGGGATACTGGAGCGGATACACGCAAGATCTGAGTGAAGACGAGGATGGCATTGGATTGGCAAACGCCTTGAGGGGTGATGGGAGGGGTGAGTTTGACGAAAAACAAGTCAAGAGGGCTGTCAGGGGGTTGAAGAGGGAGGCGAGGACCAAACTGTGGGTATCTCGTTCCTCGTCTTGCTCGCCGTTGGTGGCAACGAACTGAAAACCCGCCTTGTCCCTACTGACCATCGTCTTGCGGTTTCATAGAATTGGTTTAATATTAGATTGTGAGCTGCTCAAACTGATCGCCCAAGGAATCATACTAACAATCTTTCGTACTTCAACTGTCTGGACGGTGGATTTCGTTGCCGATGGCCCTCATTCGTATTGCCGTTGCATCGTATAGCTTTATTACCGGGAGATATTCCCCTGCAGATCCTCCTCTTGCAGAAATACCTCAGGTCAACATTTGACATCGTGGGCACGCTAGCGCCGGAGTTGTCGCTACGAATTCTGAGGGAACTGAGTGTGAAGGAGGTCATCAAGGCTGGCTTGGTAAGTGCCAACTAGTTTGATGGGACTTAACGGGAAGCTGACGCATATATCTTGTCAGGTGTCGAAGAAGTGGTTTAATGCAACGAGACATCCCGCTTTGTGGCGTTGGCACTGTCTGCGGTTGACGGCGAACGATCCCATACCGATCAGAGCTCCTGATACTCCCGAAGGATGGTATGTCGCACTTTTCATGTCTCCTTGGATGAGTCGTCTGACCATACGCTAGGTTCCCTTTGTATCGCTCATTGCACCATCGCGAATCTAACTTTGCGAACGCCTTACCGCAGAGCATTAGGTTTTTGAATGGGCACACCAACTTTTGCACTACGTTATTATTGAGAGGTGTGTAATTTCGCATTAGACTTTAATACTCGTTTCATTCAAGACGCCATATTCTCAGGCAAACGTCTCATCTCGGGGTCTTATGATGAAACCATTCGCTTCTGGGACATAGAAACCGGCGAGCTGAAGAAATGCCTGCAAGTGAAAAAGCCGGTTAGCTGTGTGGATTTTTTGGCGGAGGAGGGTACGGTCTACTTTTGGCGTTATTGATTCCGTTGCTCATCTTTCCACCCAGAGGTATTTGTCGTTGGGTTTCATGATGTCGGGTAAGTGTATGCGTACTCGCACGAGGATGCGCACTAAGGACGCCATCAAAGACGCGTACATTTGTTCTCATCGGTGACCTTCACACCGCTTCAACAGCTTGCCGGTCATCTGAACGGCATCCGTGCGGTTGCTCTCTCTTCACGTAACCTCGTGAGCGCTGGAGCAGACAAGGCTTTGGTTTGTTGGGATTGGAGAGCCGGCACGAAGATTGTGCGATTTGGACAACAGACCACCGTCAACATTGGTGTGCAAATCGTTGGATCTGCTGGTGCGTCGGGTGAAGGCGAAAGAGTGGTCAGCGTGACTATCGACGGTATCGTCAGGGTATTTTCGATCAGTTGAGCATTTTCTATTTTGCCATTCCTCGTCAGAGCTGATTGGTTGCATCAGAACGAAGAGAGATGGTTTCTCAGTTCAAACTCTCCGAGTTGGGAGGGAGCGATCCCGTTTTGAACGCTAAACTGCACAATGTCGGCGCCGCGCCGAACAGTATGCTTCAATGGTTCGCGGCCAAAGGCACCCAAATGACAGTACGCGTTCATCTGATTTGTGAAAATTTCCATTTCAAACGCTTGCCTAGTGTGCCACAAAGTCGGTCATTCTTCATTTGCAGTGGAACGAAGACGAGGGAGAGCCTACTGCGGGTGAAAGAGGCTTAACGTCACCCATCAGCAGTACCACCCGGTTAACTTCTCCGACACCACCGTCCAATTTGGCTCGTAGTACCACCGACACACACCTTCGTACACTTCCTTTGCTCTCGAGGTCGACATCGTCCATTGCAACTCCTCAGCGTCGACAATCGAGTCTTGGGGTTTCTGTCGCTCCTACTGCTGCTCCGAGGGCTCGTCATTCTCTTGGTACCCCTCTATCTTCGGTGCTCTCCCCGTCGCCTCGCTCTGGAACTCCTGGAGCCATCGGTGCAGAGGGATTTGCTATTAGGTTTGGACGCGCAGCTATCCTGACGGCGCCGCCGAAGCTCATTGCTATAGTGGAAACGCCGGACGTTGCAGTCGGCGCGGTCGATCCAAGGAAGCGGAGAGTCGTTACTGCGACCAGGTTTAGTTCGAGGGCGGGCGCAGATAGGAGGGTGAGTGGCATGATTTGCTCCGATCGATCGATTTTCTAACTTTTGAGTAGGTTTTGATGTCGACCCATGAAGACAAGGAAAACATCGTCCCTGATTTCGAGCTTCGGGAAAAAGATAACGGGGAGGTTCTTACATTGGATCACCTCAGTCGGGCAGCTCCGACCCCAGAGCCAGACGTGGACATTGATACGAATATCATACCTCTTTCTGGAGCGTGGGCAGCACTCGCTCATCTCAATGGCGAAGTAAATCCGGCCTCGATAAAGGGGTTATTGGGTGCTTTGCCCAGCAAGTTTACGGGTCTCGCGACGCCTGAGAAGAATCCAATGTCGATGCAGTTGAGCCACGAAGAAGTTGTCGTGGGTTGTGCAGATGGCACTATCTAGTGAGTTGGAGAAAGTAGCGTGAGCTCAGACGAGATGCTGACTCGGGCCTAGTGTCATGAACTTTGTTGGCCACGAGTATCAGAGGGAAAGGTCCGGCCCATCGGACGACGCCGAAGAAGACGAGGGAACAACTGACTCTACGGACGATCTTGACGCATAAGTCGGGGCTCCAATGAGCACGTTTTTCTCGCCTCTCTGGAAACTCAGCGGGTATTTCCCGAATCCCCATGCATAACACTGTATTTCTGGAAACCAGACCAAGGACTGTTACATACCCCCACGCTACCTAGAGCACGCATAATATCCAAGTCACATTCGTTCGTTTATTACGTTCGTTTAGATTTCTAGTTGACCTACCTACGTTTTGCAAGTCATCCCTTGTCAGTCAGTCTTATGTAAGCAGACATCTGTTGGAGGGATCCATATTCCGTCCACGACAGTTTTTACTCTCTACGGTCACGCGACGCGCCGTTGGCCACACCTTGTGTCGGGAAGAATGGCCTCTGACAGCGAATACGATAACGATGACGTCGTGTCGGAACGTGAAACCCAATTTATTCCCCGGTCGGACGACGACGAAGTTCTCTGGGAGGTCCTCGAAATCACAGCGGAGCGCGGCAAAAAGTACAAGGTCAAATGGGACGGCGTCGATCCAGCTACCGGGAAGCCCTGGGCCCAGTCTTGGGTCGCGAAGCACGACTGCACGGACAAACTGGTGGCCGAATGGATGGCCAAGAAGAGGAAGCTCTCGGCGGGCAAGAGACCCGGTGAGTGGCTGAGTCCGTCTCGGAACGTCTGACATTGGGACTGACCGTCGAGTCCATTCTTGTCGTCCGTCGTCGGTATGTGTGGGGGGGGGGATTTCGTGCTTGCGTGCGGGGGCTCGTTAGGTGGACGTACGAGCACGACGTCGCGGGCGTCGAGTGCGCCTAAATGGGCGGGGTCGTCCACGTCCACGTCGGATAGGAAGACGCGTCGTGCGCCGTCGGAGGCTTCGTCGCGCCTCGTCTTGGACTCGGTCGAGCGGTCGCTCTCCTCACCGGCCAAGAAGCAAACTTTGAAACGCAGGCGGCAGTCTGAGGCGCTTGTGAAGACGACGACGACATCCGGCGGCGAGGTGCGGGCGGAGGAGGAAGAGGAGGAAGAGATGTTGCCGCGAAAGAGGCAAAAGACGATCGAGGAGAGGCTGGTGCCGCAGTTGTCGTCGGACGAGGACGAGATGCTGCTGTCGGTGGCTGGGCAGAACGAGGGGCCGTCGAAGCGGACAGATACCTCGTTGGGCGATTCGGACGTGGACTATGACTCGCTGCCGAAAGCCAACGGCGTGCGCTTGGGGGGTAGTAGCTCAAAGGCGTCTGGCTCGCGGGAGGAGTCGAGACTTTCTCACTCTAAGGCGAAGCCCAAGGTGGTTATTAGACGAAAAGAACGTGTCGTCGAGGCCGACGTCCGGCCGACTGCTTCCCAGGACGAGGTACCTCGACCACCGAAAAACAAGACAAAGCCGACTGCAATGCGCAGGCTGCTCTCTGAACAAATTGAGGAGCTATCCGAGCAGGGAGGGACTTTGGCAGTTTCTCCTATCAAGGTCGGACCTCCTCGGGGCGTGAAGCATCGGGACAAGTCGAGGAATTCGGGGCCTCCTGATGCTCCCGGACCGTCACGCGCTAAATCTCCGGAGCAAGGTTCTGCGGATAGACGTGTCGCTGCGGAGGCATCTAAAGATCATGCTAGTGGTCTGCCCCCTCCCTTTAGCAAACCGATGTTGCTAGATGAGAACGCAGTCGATGGCCCGGCTTCAGAGACCCCACCCTCGCATGTATCTACACCCAAGGTCCCCTCGAACACGCGTCCGCGGAGCCCTATTCTTTCCCCAGGCGCTAAAGCGCGACTTGAACTGTTTGATCGAATGATGGAAGAAATATCGGAACCTGAGCCGGCACCTCCAGCTGGTGTTATGCAGGTGCAAATGGACGTTCCTGCCTTCAACGACATGCGCGACTCCCACGACCCCAACGATCTATTAGATCGCCCTCGTCCCCAGATTCTGCCTCTATCAAACTCCAAGTCCAAACCCGTGAATCCCGACGACACACACGACTTCCATAATACCATTGACCTATTGGACCACCCTCGTTCTCAAGCTCCTCCATCGAATTCCAAGTCGAAGTCTCCGAATCTCGGCACAGCGAACGGACTCATTGTTCCCGAGACCGAGTCGTCACAGAGCCAATCACAATCGTTACACATGCCTCCTTCAACGTCTCATCAATCGCCAGCGCGCGACCCATCTCCGCGCAAAGTAATCAACCTCCCTACTATCGCTGTCATCGCCGCCTCTGTTACGTCTGCGTCTGCCTCGCCCCAGGATCTCGTCCCACCACCCCAGAAACTCCCTCTTTTTGCGAGCCGTCCGTCTGAAAAGTCGGCGTTGGGATTGAAGCCTGTACCACAGATATCTCCCGCCACGTTTCGCATGACGATCAATGCGCACACGCGCGCTGCTGACCCCGAGGCGCCTCCAAGCTCGATCGAGAGCTTCACGCCTCCACAGCGAGCCGATAAAGGGAAGCAGAAGGCGGTCGAGGGAGATCAACTTGAGAGCGGTCTATCCGAAGGAGAGGGCGGTGGCCGAAAAAAACGCGCAAAGAAACTGAAATGGATCACCGAGTTGGGACTTAAGAAGAGGGGCAAGGAGCTATCTGATCAAGCCCAGCCCGTGCGAGCAGCAGAGCGGAAAAAGAAAAGAAAGGCGAAACGGTTGAAGAGCGTCAACGAAATTGTCAATGGGACGTCTAGCCCGTTCGTTAGCGCGACTGAGGGTACTCTGGAAGTTACGCGGGAAGAAGTGGTGGATTTGAGTGGGGCGAATAGCGCGACGTTAGATACGCCGGGTCAGAGCGAGCTAGCGTCGCTGAGCGAAGAGGCGAGAGAACGTTTACGTATCACACTCCGCCAAGAAGAAGAAGAAACCACACAAGAGGCGATGGGTATCTATCTACTGGTTCCCGCTAGGGGTTCCGAACCCACGAAGAATGGGGATTCTTCCAAGGTAATTAGTATTCCGTGACGTCGTTATTCCGATTAACCGTCATTCAGAATGCTCTGTTGGGTGAACCAGATCAGGATGTCCATGTCGAGCAACCCTCCGCAGAGCTTCAACAAGCTAGCGTCGTTGTTCATCCTAGCCAAGAGCAACTACACGAAGACACGGACGTTGAGCCTTTGCCCACGAATCAGACCCTTAGCTCTCCAGTTCGTCCGATCCCCGAGAATTTGGTGCGTTGAATGTCACTCTATTCGTTCCACGCTCATATCGCCCCATGATTTAGACGGACTCGCCGAAGCGACGACTTGGCGAGGCGCTTTCTTTGCTCAATGTCAAGTCAGAAGAGATTCAACGTCTAGAGCGCAAGTTGGCTGATGAGCGCGCGAACATCCGTGACTTGAAGGCGAAGCTCGACGAGGTTCAACAATCATCGGAACCGACAGGGCCTCTCCGCGCTGCTTGGGAAGCGGAGCGCGCTCAATGGACGCAAGAACGATCCAAGTGGGGGAACGACCTTTCTCTGTGGGATACACAACGCAAAGAGTGGTCCCACGAAAGGGAAAATCTCTTAGCTCGCATAGCTGAGCTGTCTGATGCGGCAGTACGAGCTGAAGAAGCCCACGCAAAGCTATCGGACTTGGAGGCCGAACGTGGTGCTTGGACAACGGAGCGTGACGTTATGCTAAATGAGATGACGCAACGTTCGGAAGAATTGGCCGTTCTCACCAACGTTCGTGGGGAGTATGAACAAGACAAGTTAAAGTGGGAGGAAGAAAGGGCTTCCTGGGCTGCCGAAAAGGCAAAGTGGGAGGCGGAGCGTGAGGCCCTGCAGGAAGAGCACAAGACCGCGTTACGTTCCATCGATGAACTCACGGCTCAGATCGAGTCGATAACGGCTGCCAAGGTTTCCGTGGAAAAAGATCGAGACTTCTTCCGTGAACAGTACGCGCAGGCGTCTGGCTTTGTCGGTTCCGTTCGCGAAGAGAATGTGGAACTAGAGAAGAGGACAAAGATAGCCGAGGGACAGGCGCGAGAAGGTGTCGCGGCGATTAAGATGCTCTTCGAGGTAACTGTTCTCGTTGGGTAACTCGAATCGAACGCGCTCACCGGTATTCTCTAGGGTCGCATCAATGCTCTACAAGCAGACGTGAACCGGTGGAAAGGGTTGGCGGAACTTCTGCAAGAGAAGGACAGGCGAACCAACGACGAAATTCGCTTGCGGGCCGCCCAATGTCTTGATCTCGGAGATCTTTGTGCTCGGCTTCAGACTGAGAACAGAGTCCTCCGAGGTGAAATTCAGAAGCTCGGCCGGTCTCAACAACGCAGCGTTGGCCAGCGAAACAAGCTGTATTTCCAGGTCATTGCGCTCAAGAAGGAGAGGGCGTCTCTCAGGTCGAAGCTTCCATCGTCGATCGAACCGCCGATCGACAGCATTGCAGAGGAAACGTTGCTCCCCCTACCTGCGCCACCCAGTTTCGATGATCCCGAAAACATGGACCCGAACGATATGGATATGCTCCCGGATCCGGTGTCTCCGGCGCTGGACGTCGGCGTTGACGAGCCAGTATTGTTTCCGTGCATGTGGCGCCCAGAGTGGAGAGACCAATGTCCGCAAACGTTTGATTCGAAGGAAGTGCGTGTCTCGTCCGGACTGTGACTCGCATCGGTTTGCTTATCGCTGGTGTGTTAGGATCTGGAGAGACATGTTCAAGAACATTTTCGCGACTTGGTGACATGATAACGGGATTATTTTGTGTAGTCTTTTACTACGTCTGTCTTCTGTCCGTATATATGTAATCTCTTGTCGTGTCTTGGTTTATCAGGAACTGGGATGCTTAATACTGTACGTCGAGGGGTGTACACAATATCTTTGTGCAACAGTACGAGGAAATATACAATACAAGCTTACATATCGAGAACTATCAAGTCGAATAGAAGCTACAAGTCGAAGAAATGAAATTACACTAATTACGACGTAGAAAACAGAAAAATAGAAGTGGAGTCCAAGATAGCTCAAAGACCATTCTACATCACGTCTTCAAAGATGCATTCGTCTTCGTTGTCGTTCGAAGTCGTAAAAGCATGTCTCAAGTCATCACAGGGTAGGGGATTCGCAGCCGCAAGAACAGGATAGTCGATCAAATCAGGCCCGAGCGAGAACGCGGCGCCACCACCGTCCAGAACCTTTTCTTCGCGCCCTCAGGGGAGCGAGCCGGAGGAAAAGGTTGGGGGATGGAAGTGGAGCCACGATGCTGGCTTCTTCTACTTCTCACCTACAAATAAGGTCAGCCCGAGCAGTCACGACAAAGCAAACGCCGCATACCGAATCTTGTTGCTAAACTCGGCCACTTGCTTGTCAGATGCGTCAATAGTGTAATCCGGCCAAGGTTCGACTAAAAACCCTATCCAGTTGCAGCCGTGTCCAAACATATACACGCCGGAAAGCATGCGACTGGGACCGATGAATGGATCAGGACGTTGTCCGTTCCACCAATGCTGTATATGCTCTCACAATGAATATAGCCCCCCAAAAAAGAATTAAAAGCATACATTTTATATGGCCCATCAATGGTAGGGTGTTTGATGAATACGTCTGAAGTCGCGTAACCTTTTATGTTTGGGATATTCTCGGCAAAGAGCTGGTGCCTCGGAGAAGTCTGAAAATTACCAAAGACGAGTTGCCGCGAGCGATACCCCGACTCCAACGAACACGTACCAATATCTGGTATTCATAGACATCATCACCCTGTGGTATCATATGTTCTCACTCGTTCCAAATCTGACCCATTCCCAGAGTTGCTGCTCCTTGGGATTTCGGCACATATGTGAGTGGGCCAAACTCTGTCCTGCCATAAACGGACACGAGATTAACACCAGCAGCCACTAGGGCGTCCCTGGTCTTTTTGACGAGTGGTCCACCCGCGAAAGCCTAGCATATAAACACATATAACGATGAGAAAAGAAACGAAAGATGGAACGAACGTACCCCTAACAAAGCGAGAATGTTGAGAGCTTCTGCAGAGATTGCCAATTCTTCCAAGAACGCGGGCACAACGACAACCCAACTCGACTTGCTCAATTGGACGACCCTGATCAGATTCTATGTATTTGGAATGACTGGAGCTGCGGTCAGATCATGGTAGGATGGAGGACGCACAACCATACTCTTCGGTGATGCAATAGGTGAAATAAGCTGTAAAAGGGCGCCCATCATGTCGTAATGTGGAGTGGAGGAAGAGAAGCAGTGCCAATCGTGACGAACTTAGGGTAGCTTGCATAGAGGCTGATCACGAATCAGATCAAGTGCGCAACAAATCAAGGACATACTCACGAGAGGAACACCAGTGAACGGTAACCTTGCTCGAGAGTGGAATAGGTCCGGGGAATTCCGTGCTCCTAGAAGAATGGAGGTAAAACAACACAACATCGTTCTTATAACATTGGATAGGGCACGAATGGTGTGCTTTCCCCCGCATTGCCGAGTTGGGGTTAAGTGTGAACCGGGTAGGCGGATCCTCTACATCGGGCAGTGCCTCGACGATGCCGTCCAACAGTGATCCCACAGAACTACGTGTTGCGATCACTCGGCAGCAGCCAACAAATTGCGGGGGGACATCGGGAAGGGCTATAAAGGAACTAGAAAGTCGGAAAAGAGGCTAAGGCAAGCTATGTATGACCAGACCGGCACAAATGATGACAATCGTCGGAACCTGGTAGAGAATTGTATCACAGTTAGCGATAATAGCAACAACCTCTTTTTCCGGGCCTTACATGTTTGGACGGACAGCGCGAGCGATGGGCTGGCAGGCACGGTGAAATTCGGAATGAGAGACATGACGAAGATCGTTGACAGTCTCGTCATAGAAAGTGTATAAAGCATGATTCGGATTATGTTTCGCGTCAAAGTCGACAGGAACAGAAATCCGTCGAGTGGAGGATACGATATGCCGGATGCGGAGGCCATGTTCAATGAAGCTTAGATGAAGCTGAGCAGAGAAGTGTGCTAGGTATTTGGTGTAGGATGCAGAAGCAGCTGTCGCTGTTCCGAAGGGTTTCTGGAGGCGTGGGAGGCAGTAGCGGAGACATGTGCGGTACCAATGGCGAGCAAAAAAAGTGGACGAGGAGAAAAATCATGTTCTGTACCTCAGGATGCAGATTACATAAGCAAGGAATGCGGTAAAGTCACTCACAATTCCTCTACACTAGGGATATTCGAAAATGGCGAGCAGACTTGTTTCGTGATGCTCTCCCACAAGCACGACATCACGACAGAGGTGAGTACTTGACGTTTTTTCCAGGAGAAGAGAAAAACCAAAATGGCAGGCACAGGAATAAGTGTTTTTACCTCGTGCGTGAATGTGCGCCGCACGCCCGGATCGCATACTATGGCAGCTCCATCGACTCTTTTCGTGCGTTCGTTCGCCTCTACTCTGAACCCGCACCGAGAACTGATGACGGGCCAAATCATCTCCCAAATGCTCCTCCTCATGGCGCGACACAGGCACATCCAGAATCAAGTGGAAAGACTGCGAAACGTCCAACGGGAAACATTGGATAGAACGGGTCCCTTCCCTCGGCTTGCTTAACAGTCGCCCGCTCATCTCACACAGTCCCCCGATGACATGCCTCCCGAGAAATTCCTCTAGTCCATGATCGGCTATCACCTCACATACGATGATTTGCTCTGTGGCAAGGTCATGACCCAAGGCCGACAGCGCCGAGTGATCGGCATCGGTCTCGGGATCAAACAGCTCTCGGTTGAACCGAGAGATGTCGCTGTATCTGCCTATGCAAAGTCGTTTGCACACAAGGTCCGTCCGTCCATCCATCGGGCCCGCTCCCGCATTCATTTGCCTCAACGTCCACGCGGCTCATTCCCTCAGACTCACGTTCATCGCCCCCGAACTCGGCGACGAAGTCGTCCTCCGTCGTCTCTGCATCCTCCTCTCCCTCGAAGCCGCCTACATCGAAGCCGTCTGCCAGTCCAGTGGGTTCGACTAGTCCCGCTTCGAATTCGACATTCCCAACGAATCCGCGCGGGTAGACGACCGCCCGCTTCAAGGCTGGGGGCTCCGCATGTTCAAAGCCCGGTCGGACGTCCAATGTTCCGGGACCGTCGTTTAAAAGTCGTACCGGTGCGCATGCGTCTTTTTCAGGGGGGTTAAGGAGAGCAAGTTTAGTTGGCACGACAATGCAAAGGATGTCGAGGCATGGGTGCATCAGATAATCAAGGTTGACCGCATAGGCAACCCTAGTCTGCGTGTACTAGTACCTTGGCATAGACCTCTCATTCATCCCTGCGAGCGTGTCAGGGTCTCAAGAAGAAGTTGGCCTACTTGGCTTGGTCTCGATGGCGCGGCAATCCGGTATTCTAATCGCTTCAGCACGCACGCATGCACGCACGCACACAGCAAGAGAAACACACTTCGTAACTGGCGTGACCGGTGCGATCGCCAGCATCGGAAACAAGACCATCGTAGGCGCGACGTGGATAACAAAACAAGGACGGATTCGCAAACCACTCGCACTATACCTGAACGTGCTTGCTCCATGGAACACTTTTTAGCGAACGCAAATGGCCGGTTGAACCTCCTCAGGCACTTCCTACCATCTTGCAGCGACTCGCGAGTGTCTGTTAGACCGGTTCACGTGTTCGGGCTGACGTTTGTCACAGTGTCCTTCACATTCTTCTGGGATCCGATCCCTTTCGGGATATCGTCGGTCCTAATGGTGGTAGTAAAACGATGCGTGCTCTTCAAATTCGCGCATGGCGGTCCGCGTCGCCGTAAAGTCGCGGTCTACAGCTGTCAGGAATCTTGCTGGCCACTTTGAGTTGCATCAGGCGGAGCTCTTCTTGCTTGTCTCGTCGGTTGTTTGGCATTGGATATGGGGTCGACAGCAAATAACAGTTGGGGTCCATGTCAAGATGGATATTCGAGTGGCCCATTCTATCCAACAACTTTTCCTTCGCCACTACAGTAATGAATGGTTTCAATACTTTCATGGAGTGACTCTTTGCAGTCCCATCTACCACCCAAAATCATATGTGCGTACCCAGCTTTGGCGGCCTCGAGTTGTGCCACGTCTGATGGGTCTGATGATCAGAGACTCTCCAACGTCGTTGACAGCTCCGACCGCCTCTCCAAATATCCCTTGATCTTTCGCTTTCGCGCTGCTGCTATTATTGTTAGCGGAACCTTGTCCTCCCCTGGCAATTTGGGCTGAACGGGACATCATATCCCGATACGACGTCGACGGGCAGCGTGCCCAAGACATCACTAGCTTGCTTTGCAAGACTACCTCCTCGTCTCGTCTGCAGCTTCTCTTCCTTTTAAGATTTTACAAGTTGTTTGCAAGCCTGCGGGGTGCAAACTTTGTGAATCTATCGATAAGAACGGCGATGTTCATTTCGTCGTATTCTCGGACTCCGGGAATATTAAGGTTCCGGCCACGCAATATGGTACTCAGTTTACGCCGCGTGGCAAGATGAACGTTCCAGTCGTCCGACGACGCATGACAGGCCGTCTGGGCATCCACTTCATGGATCTGTCGAGAAAACAGGCCGTGTTTAGTGAGCCACTGGCGACGACGATGGGTGTGTTGTCCGATTTGTATATTCGTATTGAAGGAGTGATTGTGCTCGCTCTTGAGCCTGAGTAGCGTTCTGTGACGGGAGGGGAGAGCGCGTCGATGGGCTGGTTGGTGGGACGGTTGGTTTACTGACCGAAGGGAAAGTAAGATAACGCACAATTTGTAACGAAATATTCATATGAGCGTGCAAGCATAGAGTCGTCTAATTATAAATAACCACGCATTACAAATCTTGGTCTTGTACCAATATAGAAGGTCATTAACACGCCACCCAAATCTAACGGGGGTCTGTGCGCTCTTTTCCACTTCTTTCACCCAACTCCGATATCTTGACCTTCGAATAACTCGTTTTGTGAAATTTATCATGTCCAACCGCGCAGAGAGAGTCAAGGCCAAGTTCCCGCGATTCCGCATTCTCGTTATCGGACGTGCAAATGCTGGCAAAACCACCTTACTCCAAAGAGTTTGCAAGACGGCCGAATCCCCCATCGTTCGCGATCGGGATGGAAATCGGGTAAATACATCATGCTTGAATAATTATTGTATGTTGATTGATCCCCCCAGATCAACACCGAAGTGAAGGGAACCGACGATGTACGCATCTCGATAGTGCTGTTGCCACACTGTCTTCATCTACAGTAGCGTGGCGAGCATGACATCGAGCACGAAATCTCATTCAGCAGTAACCCCCGATTTGTGTTCCACGATTCACGTGGTTTCGAGGCTGGTCGTGACGACGAACTCCAAAAGGTCCAGTTGTTCATCGGGGCGCGAGCAAAGGAACGGAGACAGGCAAATCGTCTGCATGCCATATGGTTTAAGCTTACATGGCGTTAGCAATTATACAAACTCACGTTTTCATAGGTATTGCATCCCAATGGATGAGCATTGTAGGGCTATTACTGTGGCAGAAGAGGCATTCTTTTCAAAGTGTGCTACCGGGATAGGTAAGAAAAGTGTCGTGATGAATATTGTGTGCTAAGGGGACATGTAGTGCCTGTGATTGCAATCTTTACTAAATTTGATGCATTGCATGATGTTGCATTTGGTGAGCTCCAGGAACAAGGGAAGAGAATTGACCAAGCTGTGGCAATGGCACCTGAGTATGCCAAGAAGATCTTTCAGGATAATGATTACATTGGTATGTTGAAGAGAATGAAATTCCCTCCAAAGGATCTTGTATGCATGGAGAGTAAGTAATTGATATGCATAT